>NJDC01004642.1:30474-45491 GCA_002245475.1 Calephelis virginiensis
ACCCCTCGTTTTGCGTCGAGGGTTACAATTGACGCCCTTTTAAAATTTCTTTCGCGAGGAGCTTTCAATTGAGACACTGATTGCAATATTCAAAATGCTATTTGGAAATAAATAAGTAAAGCCGACATGTTGCTGTTTGATAAATTTATTTTACACTATCTCAATTATATCACTCTGTCAAGTGAATGGAAATTGTATTTGTCGCATGACATATGTATGCATATACAGGCACACTTGCCTCCACACGTACTATCGGACAAGAAACAAAACTTTTCTCTTACACGAGTAAAAGTACGATTGCGAAATGTGTTTTCGTGTGCGTGAAAGTGCAAGATATAGAAAAGGTAAAGGGCTGAAAAGATTATGAAACGTGTCCCTTCCTAGCTTTTACTTGTAAATATTCAATTAAATTCAATTCATTTATTTGTAGAATTAGGTACTAGGTCACAGGTCTTAAAAATTGCATTACAAAAGAACGACTACTCCTTGCCTAGTGGCAAGATGAAGATTCCGCTATAGATGTTAAATTTAATTACCGATAAACTTATACCTAAAACTAAAAAAGCTCAGCTGTAAACATTGTGCACCGCTAAAATCTAAGGTCCCTATTATCTATTCATGTTATCCAATTAAACAAGTAGGTATATGTATAATGTTGCCAAGACCAGTCAAAAAATAAAAATTTGCTACGTACTGTCAATTGGATGTTGGGTAAAAACGTATTCATTGTTGTTTTATTTTCTAATATACAATAGTAGTCATAGTAAACTATGCGTAGTTGTTGAAGTTACCAGTTTTAGCATTTCTTTATTGTTTGCGTACTAATTCTAGTTCATATATGTGAAAGTATATTTCCTCACTTTGAGAAACACTGAACTAGAGCACTTATTTTATTAGAAAAGATGCTTTGTTTGTTTAAGATTAAGAGATGATGTAAACGAACCTTAAATAAGAATAAAGTGAACAGTATCTTCTAAAACAAAAAATAAATTGAGTTCGTAAATGTGTATCTACTTCTAATACAAAATTCGGTGATATAATAACAGTAGATACTTCAAATGAGGACATCTGATATTGATCCCAATGCTATTTTTTATCTAATTGAGTGTTGCCTCAGCTTCTTCTGCGAATTAACTATTAAAATAATTCAGTTCTCCAGTGCGAGCTCGTTTAAAAATTGGACTCAAAGGTCGCGTATATAAAATAAGTTAAAATAGGTTCAAACCTTTTTTTTGAAAATCGAGCATACCGGTGACCGAATAATCTCCTACAGTTAGTGAGATCACAATATGATATTATGTTTGTGAAATTGCTTGTGGCATAAGGGCCATAACTCACCGAGACGCCATGCGACATTGCCAGCGACGTCGCCAGCTAGTTCGTATTGAGATGTATGAGAACTAACTCACTTGGCGACCGACTGGCGACGTTGCCAACCTGGCGACACCGCCAGTAGTTTCTACGTGTTAATATGCTCCATCACTCACTCAGTTCAACTCAGTTGCCAACCAGTCGCCTCGTGGAACGCACGTCGTACTGAGAGCAAAGTGTCATTTGAGAGAGTTGAGATCATACTGAGAGACATCATAGAAATCGAAATGCAGCCATGATCGGCTTCTGGACTTATAGATTTTCTTAATATTGTATCTGATTTAGTTAAATCATTCCACCTTAAGCTCAATAATTCATCAAATGATGTTAGTGACATCTTCATAGAGTTTGAGAAAAACACCGCTTTAGCTTAGGTTTAATAAAAACAGATGTACCCATATTTTTTTCTTTTTTCGTTTTATCTTTTTGCGACGCTGGTAATAACATTATAACAGTGCACTAATTTCCACGTCCATTCCTTACTGTGTCGAGACAAAACTGAATGCATTGGCAACGATATTTGGCGACTCAATTTGGCGACGCAGGGACGCCAGACGTAGCCATGCCAACGTCGCTGGCTACGTCACTATGGCGTCCCGGTGAGTTATGACCCTAAAGGACGAGGAAACACTTGTAACACATGTTAGCTATGGAAATTGTTACTGTTAGCTATGACTATTGGTACTGTTAGCTATGAGTATTTTAAACTGTACTCGTCTCTTACGAGCTGCATGGTAGAGAGGCAGATGAGCAGGCAGCGGCCCCAGACCCCTACATTCAAAACAGAACTAAACAATTATAAATGTCAATGTTACCTATATGTTCCGTCTCTGTCTGCGAACTTCCCCGATGCCGAGTCCGTTATTTGCCCAATCTTGTGAATTGCTCAGTTTAATGAGCAGAAATTGCAAAGATAAAGAGCAGAATCTTGATGAGCAAGATACCTAAAGTTTTCTTTAATTTTAGGTGCTTAGTTTTATTATTTTTTTAAGCTTACTTTTTATGTCTTGTAAGTATTTAGCTTCAATCAAGTACTTAGTTACTTTGAAAAAATATGTAAATTCCACTGTTCAACTACAAACCCTAAGTAAAAATACAGTTTTGATTAATATATAACAATATTTCAACAAAACTTTTCGGTCTTACTAGCATTGTTCTGATGAAAATACAAGAAAATAACATTCTATAATTCGATCAAAATTGTTATTTTGTTAGACACCTTTAATAGACCAATTGTTCTTACTAATGTTCCATGCCTGAGAAATTTTAACTTTTATATAACGAAAGAGGTCTGGCTGTTATAGATCCCGGAATGTAAATAACTTACATTAAGCTTTATGCAAAAGCTAACATCTAATTTACAATATAACTTAAATAAAAAGGACATAAATTGTATACTTAAAATTACCTGACCTATATAATTACCTCTACCTGAGTATTTATTTCACTCGGAGATTCTGCAAATGAAAAGTTAATTAAGCGTTTCAATTTTGTATGAGATTAAATTTCCAAGTTTTAACTACTGATATATTGAGCGAGTACTTATTTAAAATATAGCTGATGCCCACATCACGACTTTCTACACACATTGAAGTAGATTTTCGTGGACAGTGAATAGTTTCACGCAGTAAAATCTTTACTTATCAAAAATATTGACCAGGGCTACCACTACACAACATTTAACAAAAATGCGTTTAGTATTCGTAGTTTTTTCGTGAAAATGATCACACAAATAAACAATTTTTTTTTTATTCTTATGTTTTAGAGGAGTTTTGTTCAAACAAACAAAACAATTAAACAAACATTTAAATACTTCATTTTGGGGTTGTTATTTCAGCACACGCAGCGTTCGTTGTTTTTAAAAATATTATATGTAAATGATAGTTACCACCTGACCCGGCGAACTTCATTTATCAGGCACTCTACCCTCTGTCTACAGGAAAGACTTAGCATAAAGATAAAATGGCAAAATTAAATTATTTTATTTTAATTTGTTGTATTTTTGTATATTTTTAAGTGGCAATTTGTCAAACAATATTAAATCCGCTAGCAAATATTAACTTTTGTAAGATCGCCAATTATGAGTTAAAAACATTATTGCTGGCTGTCAAAATTAACGTAATGGTACGAAATAATGTACGAAATGAATGAATGATACGGTACAAAACTGCTATGCAAGGAATATAAATACTCTTTAGCAAGAGCTGCTATGCATCAGTATTGCAAAACTATCCCGCGACATAGTTGTTTATGGACATCATAGTGCGAAAAGTCGGTGTAGTACTGAAACTTTTTGTTGTAAATTAGCCGCTTTCGAAAAAAGGAATAGGTTATGTATTCGACTAAGTACTAATATTTTTATGATAGTAGGTTAGTCGATTTCTCCGTTATTTGTAAAACGATTTTAATTTCCAGTTTCCAACACTTACGAGGTTGTCTTTCTATCACCAATTCAGGACCTGATAAAATTTTATGAAATGTTAAAATACTCAGGAGTTAAGTTGAAGTTGAGTCACTGAAATTATGTTGGGAAATTTGAACACGCAAAATTTTTTTGCTTATTTGTCTTCCAATCACATTAATTCTCTACTTTGACCATTACCAAGAGCGAACCAAACAAACTAAAAATTAACGTTGTTTTTTTTATTATTTTTTTATAATTTTCACACACCGTAGTCACCACGTAAGTTCGTCTCCCAAGTGGCTGATATGTATTCATGATCTCTACACACTCTCTTCGTAAACAATATAGTATGCGGCAGAGCTTATCAGGCCGTCTCACGTAAGGTCCGCACATCGAAATGTTATGAATGCGATTCCTTTGATAAATGAACAAAAGCACACAAAAAAATAACTAAATTTGTTATAAAAAACGAATTCTCAATACATCGGCGTTTGGAGAAACTCCGATGAATATTTGATACATTTTACTTTTTAAGAATTATGTAAATTTTTTTTTATTACAATTTTTAATTTTTTTGTTAAAGAATTAGCTTTTTACACCATTTTCAGAGCACTTTACTAAAAAATAATTACACTTGGTGAGGCTGGAAACAAAAAGAAACTTTTGATAAGGGTTGACGTTTATCTATCGAAATGACTGCATTGTTGCTACCCGTGACGCTTATGGGTAGGGAGTCCAAGAGGAGATTTTTGTAGTTACTCAGACGCATTAAAGGGTGCCTCAAACTTTCAAGATACAAGTCATCTATTATGTTTTTAATTAAAGTAACACTCGAACTGATTTAGGAATGACACGATTTATCTTAATATATTTCTTGTGTTCGTATGTTTGTCACTGAACTCCTTCTAGACGACTGAAGCGATTTTGATGAAATTTTTGTGTGTGTTCAAGAGGATTCGAGAATGGCTTATATATGCAATTAGGTCTGCTGGAAAATATTTTTTTAATTATTTTTTATTAATAAGTAGTTGTTGATTTTGGAATGTTTCACATTAGATCCGACAGACTGCGCTACTATTGAAGAATTAATGTGAAGCGATACGAAGTTTGCTGGGTCAGCTAAGTTTCTATATTTACAGCATCACCAGGGCTAAAAACTGCTAAACAATGTTTTTTTGATTTATAAACATAAATTCATATAATAATCTCAACAATACTGTATTAAACTAAACTCCTGTAAGTTACACAGTAAATTATTTCTTCTTTTAAAATTATAAATAATTGAGATTTTTCGATAGAAAATTTAAAGAAATAAAATTATCAATATTAAAAATATTCTCATCAAAATAGTAATTGTTCCGTTAAAATTCTATTTTCTTAAATGTTATAGTGGTTATAAATAGATAAGCGACTCGATAGCGAACTGCGGTCTACCGTTTGGTAATCCCTGGTCTAAGGCTTAAACTTATAATGAGAGTTCGGAGCCGTTCGTTGTTTGTTAAGGAGCTGTTATCGCCCATGGATGTTTATGTAGTTGGCAACCTTAGGAAATTGCACCTGTTAACTTCTACATAGATAAGCAAAGTTTATGAAGAAAGAAAAAGTTTTATAAAATGTAGGCGAAAAATGTGAAGAGATAAATGCTTCTATCTATCCTTCACAAATAAAGTTAAACTGACGAATTTACATTATTTTTTTGCAAACACTAAGAATTATAACAAAAGATTTTCAAACATTTTCTTGTTTTGCGTACCCTGCCAATGTACTAATGACGTGCCTGAATATTTCAGTGTCTGGTTGGCAACGCACCATTAGTATCTTTAAACGTGTCATGTACGTATTCCTTAATATCCAGAAATCCTTTTTGCCTTCCCATATCTGACCTTTCCTATATTACTACACATATTATATGAAATATTTAATAAAATACCATTGATGAGTATCACTGGACAAGTTTCACAAATTGAATCTAACCCTAAAGTAAGCGAATTTTATGCTTGTATCATGGGTGTTAGTCGACGATACTAACACAAAGAAGTACTTAAATATATACCAGAATAAATTTAATGAATACCGTAAACAGTCTTTACATTTCTGTAGAAATCTTCGAGTAGAAGTAGATCACTTGATCTTTGAGGTTTACTGGTACTGGATACTGGTTTAAGGACATTCATGAAACATTTTAGTAATGCGCCTTTTCTCGTCGTTTTTTTTTTCACATATCATAAAGTTGATTGAAAAAAGGGGAAGTCGACTGATCTAATATTTATTGCGATGCCACTTGTTCCCGGTTCTTGTCCGTACCAAACATAAATATTTGTATTTACTTAGGTCTACGTCTACTTGGATCAATTGAGTTACGGCTTTTTGGAAATTGCTTAAAAAACAAAATTTTTACGAAGAATAATCTTGTATAGGAAATTGACACACACTTTTAGTTATAACAGTTTTTAAATTCACAAGTACCTACAATTTATATAAAAATTCCTGCATACTAGCAGATGGCAAAGTTATTTGTATCTGCTAGTAGATACTCAGATGAGTACATACTGAATGATGGCAGAGATATAATATTGTTTTTTTTTTTATATGTGAAGGCAAACCATCAGATGGATTTCCTGGTGTTAAGAAATTTACGCTGCTTAGAGACACCAAAGGTGGTAATGGTGCATTACCAACATGAGGCCAGTATTCAAGGAAAGTTCGTTTACCGGCTACCTAACCCTCCAAACCTGAACACGTCTACGGTAAGCAATGAAGTTATGGCGGCAAGAAAAGGTAAGGCGGTGGTACCAATCCGAGCGAATCGCTACGAATCTCTACCACCTAGTCAGATGTCACGGTGTTAGTAACGGTAAGTCTATGCTCGTCTTTTACGAGCTGTCTGACAGCGAAACAGATGGTCTATTATGCAAAGGAGCTCTGACCAACACGGGGGATAAATGGATTCCCTAAATAAGATCTAGAAAGACAAATAACTTGACGAATTTCGTGATCACAAGAAAATCTATCATTGTGTTTCACTTTGAGGCACCAAAGCTATATCGCCTCTGTGGTCTAGCGGTCCGGGTGTTGGACTTGACTGCATGGGGTCCCGGGTTCGAATCCCGGGTCGGCCAACAAAAAGAAAATTAATTTTTTCCAATTTTCTAATAAAAAAAATGTTGGTCGGGATTGGAAATGTGCCCGGTTGGCGATAGGCTTGCCACCTATCACATTGTGGGACTTAGTGTCTTCGGCTAGTCGTGGGTGCCTTGGTTGTACCTCTGCCTACCTCTTCGGGGATATGGGCGTGAAGATACTTACTTAAAGCTATAGTGGGTTGTTAATAAGTTTACCGATCGCCTTAACCTCTGACTTGAACTCGATCAGGTCTGACATTACGAACGAGTGTCGGTAAATTATCATCTACCTCAACGAGACGTCGAAGAACTGTATCAGAACTATGGCAGTGAAAATATACAAACTCACTTGAGTATTGTTGTATATTTTATGGGAACAGAGGTGAAGTTATGGCCCTCTCTCCCTATCGTCATACACATGTTAAATTAAGCATTCCTAAGTCTTTGCCATCAAGTGCTATAATATATAGATCACTATCGGTAACTTAGGTACCTATAATATATACCGCTTATGAAATTCAGTTGTCTCAGTTACCAGAGTAAAGACACTGTGCAAGTTTTCACACACATCAATTACGGAGACAATCTGTGCATAAATTATCGACATGATCTCATAGTTATGGTATTTTATCAGAATATTTCAATATGAAAACCTCAAATCAAAATAAAGACAAGAACGGCTTCACTTAACTATCTTTTAACATATTTTAATGTTAGCATTTCTTTAAGTGACCGGGTGAAATCATGTAAGTTTGTCATACTCGGCACGAGTTCGGGTTCCGTTACTATTTCTTTTTTTCCTCCTCAAAAAGTAGTTAAAAGATTCATTAATTGCGCAAATGGATGCAGGTAATTTCCTTTATTAGGTAATGCTTTTTCTTTCTAGTTGTCATACTTTACCAACACGGAGCTTAGACTCCTAACATAATTGGTGAATCAATAAAATATTGTAAATAAAATTGACAAACATGTAAAAATCTTTATTTACTCACAACAAAAAACATTGATAGACTTTATACAAAATTGTCACTTTGTTCACACCTTATCTATTTTTATGGTCAGTATCTTTTGAGTCGTCTTTACTATTAGTATCTCCGCTTTCGACTCGAGGTTTGTGTACTGGTGCTATTTCTATTGGAGGTGGAGTTATTGGTACTAGACTACCATCATCTTCTGCGACTTTAAGACCTATGGTAGCTCCTAGCTTAGCACTAGCTTGCCTAAATGTATCAGATAACTTCACTTGAACTACATTGATACACATCGATGTTAGAGCTAGACCAAACACAAGATACAAAATGGAAGCCATCATGAACATAGGGTGATCCGGAACTAGATCTCCAAGACCTATAGTAGACATCGAAATAAAAACGAAGTAAAATGATTCAAAAAAACTCCACGTCTCCCATATATTGTACCCAACTGCACCAATAATTATGTAAATAAGTAAAATAACAATGGCAACTGATATGGGCAAATTGAACTCATCGTCTATTTCAAAGACCGATGGAGCTGGTGTCCCTGGATCTGTTTCGTTTTCTACTTCCCTAATTGTACCTGGTTTTGGAGGTAATGGTGGTGGAACATCATTTGGTTTTCTTTCTATAGGTGGGGGCTTTATGTCACTAGCACCTTCAATGTCTTCTTCTGAAAATATTTGCGATGGTCGCCTTACAACATCGTAGACTATATTCAGACCCTTCATCACTTCCTGTAAATGAGAAGATCAATGAGTTATATCTTAATTTCAGTACTGGAATACAAACTGAAGGATTTCTCTTGGTATTAGAAACACACGCCACATTAAGACACAAATCAGATTTTTATATTTACTACGTAATTACAAACGTAAAGTCAATAATGGTCGACTTTTTGAAACTGAGATGGTAAGGAGTGAGTTTGTCTGTCACTCAAACTAAAACATGACGATAAAGAACATTGACGCTAAAACGGGCAAGAAAATTAGGGTTGTGGTACAAATTGAGGCACGCCATTGCAAAAAATATGTTTAACATAATGATTTGCCCTGTCATGTTCCGGTTTAAAGGGTAGGGTAGCCGGTAAACTACCATAATAGACCCGACATCCCGGCCACAGGACAGTGACGCACCTATGACCATATCTAACATGTAAGCCTCGGTTATCTCTTACCATCAAAAGAGCCATGTGCTAGTTCACTGACCGTTCACATAATAAAAATATTAAAAAATTGGAAGTGAGTTGAAGACTCGCAGTCAACATCTTAAATCTCAAACCACCTTGCGGAGAAAATGGTGACAATTTTGTTGTGCACTCACTAAACTTAAGCTTCTGCTATCTTCCTCCAACGAAAGTTATAGAAAGAGACAAAACACTTTTGGTGCTGTCACTTTTAGTCTGTACACGACATTTCTACAGATATTTAATCCATCTTTCGGAACAGGTCAATGGATGAAAATCACCACAATTTGACATGTCCGAACTAATCTGAAGTGTCTAAAATGTTCCATCTCTTTTGTTTTTGTTTCATTTAAAAAGGAGGATTGCATCTAAAATAAATTTAGCTCGTAAACAGCAGAATCACCACCAATGTAAACTGTGGGCGAAACCGCAGACTCCAAATAGTGGATAATATTAGGGCAGGATAAGTCACATCGAATGTATAATTAACTGTAAAACAATCCTCGTTCACAAAATCACGTGTCATTTCCGCCATCAAAGCTTTATGATTTCCCTTCTGCCGAAACTGTTATTTCATTTCCATCATGATAATTCCGATTGATCATATGAAGTGAATTGAATTCGGACCAATTTATAAAGTAATGCAAAACAAATTCGATAATGGAATGAATATCACAATGTACGTATTGGAATCTCATCAATATAATTTGGTGTCACAGACGTATTACAATGTTTTATTTTTTATTTCTTTTACGTATCGCTGGTTAACACCGCATGTCATATGAATATAGTATTTCCAGAAGTCCTACTTCAACCAACTAAAATGAAACTATGGGAAATGGTGAATTGTGTAAATTGCATATATTTAAAAAAAACGGTGGGTTGCACTCCGGGGGTGCCGGCAGAAATGAAAACTTGTATATTAACGTTGTGCATTTTTGATATTTTGGAATGGTTTGGGAATAATTTTGCACGAATTATTAGTATGAAAGTACTATCATTTACGTGGTAGAATACAATATTCATTTATTGCGCTATCGTACACAAACATGGCAAAACGAACATTCGCCCAAGCGCCCTGCGCCGTCTTACGAATTTTCTATAAGGTCACGTGTCCTGACGCGAGTTTAGAAGTTTTTATCCATTCCAAAAAAAAGTTTTCACTTCAAAAATAGGTGCTAGAAATTAAAAAGGGGAACAGCAGCAAAAAATTTTTAACATTTTAAAAATGTTTGTTTGTCTGCTACTATCGTTAGAGTTTTATCCGAGGGTGTTGTCAATAATCTCAGAAACCAGAGTGAATGTGAAGGATGCCACACAGGTCTGGAAGGATCTGTCTACCCCGTACGGGACTTGTCGTACAGATATTTGTGTGTGTAAAACGAGAAAAGTAGTCCACAGAAATTATGATCTAACTACAAAGTATTAACTTCGTGATTCTAATAGATTTGAGATAAATTAGCTGTGACACACAGAAGCATGGATTGACTGACACGTCGAATTTTTAAGGGTTCAGATTTACGCCATTCTGCTACCAAACCCTTAAAACCAGTTTAACGTGAAAAAGGAACATATTTACGCACTTTCACGTTATAATATTCTTAGAGTATTAAACCAACATATTATAATATTATTAGAGATGATTGTAGCCATAGCTTGCAACGAGGTTTAGACATAGGCACAATACGGATACACTACGTTGACGGTATGACAATACGATAAACGGGACTACAATCCTCTACGAAGATACAACACAGCTACGGACGGATTTTGACAAAGCGGCGTAGTATCACGTGTA
Organism: Calephelis virginiensis; assembly: GCA_002245475.1. Lineage (NCBI taxonomy): Eukaryota > Metazoa > Arthropoda > Insecta > Lepidoptera > Riodinidae > Calephelis > Calephelis virginiensis. Next base: position 41,330 of record NJDC01004642.1, read on the forward strand.
CATGCCGGGATACTGGAAAAGATTAGCTAATCTTCTATGGTATGATGATCTGGGAGCTACCTAACCTATTTATAGATACACCGATGTTTTGAAGAATTTCAGAGTTCAAAATATATTTAATTACGTAGATTTATACAAAGATTCTTGTAGCCAAAGTTATTGTTATTGATATCATTTTCTTATTTAAATATAGTGCCCCTATAGGAAAATTTAATAAAATATAATAACTACGAATTATTTTTATCACAACAAACAACTAAGGCTAATATCGCAAAAGTAAAGGAAGCAGTGACTGAAAATCCTCATTCAACTTTGAAATAGATAGCCTGCTGTATTGGCTGGTACCGAAAGACCTGAATATTCTCAAAAAATCTGTATCGCATGTGAGTCGCTGAGGACCAAATAAACCAAAGCATCATCAGAAGGATTCGACTGCACTCCACGAAGAGCGAGCACAAACTTAAAACTTAGAATAATAAAGCACTAATGCTGAGGAAGGTCCCTTAAAGCTTTAAATGCATCAAGGCATTCGGTTCTCAAGAGAAATGTGTCGTTTTTACGTAAAAGTAACAGTAATTTTGCAGATTTTTTATTGTAAAGCTGACGTAATCGAGATGGTTCTTAGCTACATCCCTACTTCAATACATATTATAAAACAAAGTCCCCCGCCACGTCTGTCTATCTGTCTGTTACTCGAAAAGTACGGCACAGATTTTTATTCGGTTTTCAACAATAGATAGAACAATTCTTGAGAAAGGTTTTGGTGTATAGTAAGTTTATGTTTTGTACAAACCAACGATATTAGTTCAATATGTCGGCAAAAAAATAAGCCGATCGGGAGCTTTCCTCAAAAACGCTGCCAAATTTTTTTGAGTTTTAACAAAACAATGTATGGTGGGATTTTTTCTCTTCGATAGATCTCAAAAAAGTAAGCGGTGGTATATGTCTATCTTTAAATAATAACCTACAATAACCGTTTTTTTTTGCGTTTACTTAAAACATTAAAATGAAGGGTTACTTTAGAACAGATTTTTAACAATACAGTATTAACCCTTAATCAAATAAATCTGTTAGATACGTTATGCGTGTAATTTAGATCAAAATTGCCTTTTCCACCATCAGAAAAAATTAACAACTAATGAGTTATCAAAAAGTTAAAATCTCCGGGCGCAAAATTAAATATCGTTGAAGCGTACCAAAGACGTGTGCACTTACTGCATCCATCCATACTGACATCCTGACATCCAGACAAACTCACAAACTTTCGCATTTATAATATTAGTAGGATTTTTATTCTTGAACTAGCTGCTACCTGCGGCTTCACCCGCGTTTTCACAGAAACCCGGTGTGCGATCGGGATTAAAAATAGCCTATATGTTAATCCAGGTCACAATCTATCTGTCTTCCAAATTTCAGACAAGTCCGTTCAGCCATTCGAGCGTGAAAGAGTAACAAACATCCATACATCCATACTTACAAACTTTCGCATTTATAATATTAATAGGATAACCGAAGCGAAGCGAGGGCGGGCAGCTAGTATATTATAAATGTGAAAGTCTGTCTGTCTGTTGCTCTTTCACCGCTAAACCTCTAAGCCGATTTTGATGAAATTTGATATTAATTTAGCTAAAAGTCCAGGTTCAAATTTAATCTATTTTTTAAAACAAAAGTCAACCCCCAAAGGACTACTTTTATAATTGCCAAAGCATGTCATTCTATTTATTACGCTTTCGCTGCTAAACCACTGAACCGATTTTATTATTAAAATGGAAGCTATTACAGACCCTAATCTAAAACTTTGTTTATAAAATATCTTAAAATTAAAAAAAATAAATAAAAAAGTGCAACTACTATACGCCGACGAAGTCACTTCTAATAGTAACCTAAGCATAAGGTTTTTTTGATTTTAGGATTATATCTTTGATACCACCATATTTGCCAAATAAACTAAAACAAAACTTCACATAGCCCTTTAGTAGATATACTTTTAGCTATTATTCAGCGAATAGTTGTAATATAAAAAAACTCAATGGACCCCCGACGAACGATCCCTTCAAAAATTATGATACTCACACACATCTAACTTACAACACTTCTTTTTGATGTGCTTCAAGTAGACTGCAAAGATGCGAGAAAATTATACCGTTACATTTAAACTAAAGTTCTTGTTATCGAGTCCTTATTATCAGAAAATATGAAAAGATATTGGTAAGACGAATGAAATGAGGCCAAACTCGATGGGCTTACCAGTAGATATTCCAAGGTTACATCTCATATCTTCGAGCTCCATCATCAAACCAACTCAGTTGTACTAGCATTTGTTAACGTTCAACTTTTAGGTCTGATATGTTGTATTTAAAAGTGAAAAAAATTACCTACTGTGCGTCTTATAACCATTCCGGTGCTTATATACGAGCTGATGACCTTGAACGCTTGGATACGTCTCTATAAACTATAACTAGGCACCATCTCAATCGCTTCAGCTCTCAAATAGAAAGAACCGCACCAAAATTTGTAAATTCGTTGAAGATCTACGATGCCACAGATAGGATAACATATACATACACAGATAAGCTAAACATTTCACAACGTATAATAATAACGTATGTAAATAACTTTTTGTGATCACTTCAATCTGCGGATCTCAGGGTTTTGAATTAAACTGGATTCATATTATACATTACTTTTGTTTCATTTAGATCCCTTCAGATTATTTTATGTAAATATTAATAAAACATGCATAACAAAGCATTTACATTCAGACATACTGAGATAACTGTATAAGAAACAATAACAACCCTTTTTATTTTTCTTACTGCAAAGGAAAGATTTAAAATTCTGTTTTTGTAACTAGGTTTTACATACCCTCCCGCTTCTCAGTTTAGGTTTTTTCATCTCAGCCTTGAATATATTATGAGTGAATTTTTTAGTAAGGCAGACTATATTTTAGGTAACTGTCGTAGTTAACTATGTTTTAACTGACTGCGAATAGGAAGAGGTCTCCAATTTGTATGTAAGTTTTTTTATGTGTCTTTTACGAAATTTTGGGGTTTCTGTTAACGATTAGTATAAACTCAGATATTTGAGTCCATAAAAACGAAGATATAGTATTAAAAATGGAGTCGTTTTCTAGCAATTTTGCAGCACTTAAATTATTTAAAATTCTTATTATTTAAATGTCTTTAATGACAATGCATATTTTACTTTTGATAATTTACCTACATAGAAGCGTCGACATTTCTGTTTTAAACTGTGAAGTAGAAAAACGGATTTCCGTATAAGCTTGATACTAATAGTAGGAATATAAAATACTAATACATCCTGAGGGCAGGAAAATAAAAAAAATTGCCTCAATCCACATATAAGAAAGTGAAAACATGTTATTTGAGGTTTTCTTTTTTAATGTCTATTTTTGTGTTTCATTGACAAAGTGGCAAATTTCATTTAGAAAATCTTAATAAAAGTTGTCACCATCTTCCGCTCGGAGGACAGAAAAATATATATTTTTTGAATAAATATTATTCTAGTTTACTGAACAAGTACCTATAACATTTCATAGATAATAATACCATATACATATGATATATGAGTATGTTATGATAAATAAGTAATAGCTAAAATGACAATAATTGATGAAGAAACAACTTATTGACATTAAAACAAGTCATAGTAATTGATGTGTATGCAATGCACAATATAAGTCAGCGCTCTATCATGTAAGTGTATGACTCACTATTAAACTTGCTTTCATACTATCTACTGTCTTGTGTATGTACCTTCCGATATATATCATTGACGACGAAGTTGTACCCACTTCTGAAAAAACATGGCTGGATTTTTGGGCAACTTATTTAGCTTTGATCCTAAAAATCAAGAATGGAGCATTTTTGTTAGTAGGTGGAAGCAATTCATTGTTTTAAATAGTTTTAGTGAAGAGGAGCAGAAACGGGCTCTGCTTTTAACACACTTGAATGACGAAGCCTACAAATTGTTGACGAATTTGGTGCACCCAAGGGCAGTAGAAGCAGTACAATATAAGGAATTGCTTGAAATACTCAATAATCAATTTACACCGCGACGATCAAGCTTTGTGGACAAAGAAATGTTCTACAGTGCTGTTCAAGATAGTGGATCGTGGAGGATTGGGCGGCTCGATTAAGGG
>NJDC01004642.1:60490-71952 GCA_002245475.1 Calephelis virginiensis
TAACGAAAAATGTAACCAGGGATTCTGTAGACGATAGACGTGCATATGTAGTTGGAATTTTGTGTCGGAAATTTCGTGAATTTTTAAAAAGACATTGTATTTGTTTTTATGGATTTCACTATTATTTCATTAACACTATCTAATGCAACTCGATTTTTATTTAATATCTAATAAATAACACACTTTTACTTAAAACAGCAATGTAATAAAACAGCGTATTACGTCGGCACTTACAGCTCGCAATGCGCGGCTTCATGCATATACTTTGTTCGCTATACATTGCGGGCTGAAAAGCAGCTAAATATTTAACCATTTGTTTTCGACAAAAACTGTAAACGATTTTCGTTACGGTGTCAAATACTCCCTGTATAGATAGATAAATAGTGGATATAAAAATAAACATAAGAAAAGACAGTCTGGGAACCGATTCACTTGATGGTCAATAATTATCATCGCCACCAACGAACATTCTCATTATGAGGGGTATCTCAGGAATGTTGGTGACAATATAAGAGATATAACGCTTTTTTAAAACTCCCCAAGTTGTAAAAGTTTAGAAACTATCTCTTAACGGTTCCACAAAATTGGGAGCCAAACTAAAGAACTCCTCTACGTATTTTCAATAAAAGAAGATGTAGTGTAAAATACATTCTTACCAATAGTTGTAAAAATTGTCCCAGCGTAAAACATAGCATTCCAAAACGTCCAAGTTTTTTTCCTGGTATCATTGTTGTTCACATGTTTCATGTACTCTTGGAAACTCTCTTCATATGCTTCTAAGTCTTTTTCGATGAAGGCCAGAAACTTTGGACTATTCTGAAGTAAAACAAATAGATATTTACTATTAGATAAGATACATTCATAAATTCTTACCGAACTATTGCAGTTCAGTAACAACTCGCCTATATTTATATCTTTTACCATCATTATGTCAGTACACGCCATGGTCGTGTTGTAATTAGAAGGTCACTGTAGCTATTGAATTTTATTTAGCGGTTTAAATGCTCGCCTCAAGTTAACTTAGGCACCATTGTCATTTATGGTAAAGAAATCTGTCCGCATGTTTGCCTTCCAGTATTATAAACCTCTCGCCTCTGTGGTCTAGCGGTTCAGTTGTTGTACTTGACTGCATGAGGTCCCGGGTTCGAATCCCGGGTCGGGCATCAAAAAGAAAATTGGATTTTTCCAATTTTCTAAATAAAAAAAAATGTTGCTCGGGATTGGAAATGTGTCCGGTTTGCGATAGGCTTGCCACCTATCACATTGTGGGACTTAGTATCTTCGGCTAGTCGCGGATGCTCTGGTGGTGCCTCTGCCTACCCCGTCGGGGATATGGGCGTGAAGATGCTTTATTATAAACATCACATCTATTACCAAAAATATACCTTGTCAAAAAGCATGGATTCACGAATAGAGTGCACCAGTTACAGGGCCATCAGTTTAGCATCAAAGTTTATGGCAAAATAGTTAAAAGGAGGATTCATGGAATGTCCGATGTCATGTTGTAGGAGACTCAAGGCAGTTTCAATTCTGGAAGAGGAAGTATGGATCAGGTGCTTTCGATTCCCAACGTTGTAGGGAAGCGTCTGGCTCTGGGTCAGCAGATCTTCTGTGGTTTTTTGGATCTCAAAAAAGCGTTTGATCGGGTTGTACGTAAGAAAGTAAGGGAGATTTTACCAAACTATACGATAGATACTGCTGCTTGCTGTACAGTCTATGTATTTGAATTGTAAAGCATATGTGCGGGTGGACGGCAATATATCGCCTTGGATTGATGTTTGTTAATGATTGTTAATGAAATGAAATGATGTCAACCAGGGTTGTGTGTTTTCACCACACCATCTGAGCTGCAAACTCCAGTCGCAGTTATACAATTGTAATTAAAGAGGCTTACGTTTGAATGCGATGAAAACTAAAGTACATAATGGTGTTTGAAAGAAACGTAGCCAGAACGGGTGTAAGAGTTTTGGTCAATGACGTTGTGCTGAACAAGTGAATGAAACTGAGTATCTTGGATGTCCTTTTAAAAAGGAGGGACGGTACACCATGTATGTAGAAAGGAGAGTGTTTACAGGGAATTATTGTGAATTGAGCGCTGCAAATCTATTTCAAAACGACGTATTGAGTCAAGGTGCTAGACTCGATTTGCATAATTCTGTTCCTATCTCAACGTTATTGTATGGAAGTCAGTGTTGAGTATATAAAAAAACGCATAAGATTAGTATAGATCGCTTGAAATGAGATCTCTTCGGAAAATCTGTTGTGTAACGCATGATCGCGTTCGTAAAAGTGAGATCCGAGAAAGAGTGGAATTGAATGAAAATGTTGGTGTTAAAATGAGAAAAAACATGCTCCGCTGGTTAGGTCGCGAGGAAAGAATGACAGATAAAAGATTGATAAAGCAGATATACAATGCGAGTGTAGATAGATGTAGGAACCCGGGGTGACCTAGGTTGACATTTCACGATCTAATTGTCCGCGTGTTATCCAAAGGTCGGTGTCGAGGGTCTCCGAAACCGACACCGTGTTTCATACAAACACGATGAGGCAGGCCTGCCAGGATCATGAGATTTGGCACTCTGTACTATCTATCTACCCCATAAGGCATACCACATACTAGGCGTGAAGATATGTACGTGTGTATGTACCTTTATTAATGTTTCATTGTGTATCACAGTGTTTTGTATCCGGCTTGCAATTTCTCTCCGTATATCTACGATGCTCTTATCGTACTTTTCTTCGCTGGGTCCTGCGAAATAAAAAATATAATTTAATAAAACATTTAAGAATTTTAAGTAAGTAACTAAGACCAAGCATGAAGCAAGATCAGCGCTTTGCTTATTTCCCCACCTTTAGAGTCCGTTTTTAATCCGTCCGAGTAATATTGTTGGTAATATCAAACAGACCGTGCAAATACAGAAATGGTAACAATATTTACCCGCGGCCTGATACGGTTAAGGGACAGCGTTTTCTGTAAAATTAATGATGACATAAATTGATTTAATTATGCCGTATTATAGTCCAGAAAAAAGTTAAATGAAACCATAATCTGACCAGTTTTGGCGCAATGAGTAAAAATGTGTTCATTAATACTTAAATAATGATATTATGAAAGAAATTTTGATTTAAATTGAGGGGAAAGGGATTAAAAAAAAATTAAAAAAGGGTTAAAAATGCCTTTTTTTAAATAACTTAATAACGGTAGGAAATAGAAAAAAAGTTTCAAGTAAAATTTTTAGAGAAAAAAATTCTACACAAAAAAGTTCCTCTTAATTTTTTTTTATTTTCTGCTTTAGTTTAGCTGCAAAAGATAAAAATTAATTTTACAATGTTATTGCAACTTTCGGTCAGCATTATGATTTGTAGATGGGAAAAAATATGTAGTAGTGTTAGTACATATTTATGTAATGCGCGCGCTGCGTGGTACAGGGCCGTAATAATTCTGGTAAGTTTTTAATTATAAAAACAAATCAAATTTAATTTTTATTTTCAGAAAAACACAATATGTACTGATAATAATAAAATATATAACTCATATCAGTTTAAGGGTAGTAAAACTGCAAAAATCTATTCTAATTAAAATTTATTTAAACAAATAGATGAGACTTAAAGTGTCTTAAAATCCGTTCAAATCGGCTCAGGCATTTTTGACGTTATAAAACACACACATACAATTAATATTAATAACATTATACTAGGGTTCGTCACTGTCGTAGCTTGCAGCGAGTTGTAGCCACTTGCACATTACGGATCCTCTACGGTGTTCTACGGAACTACGAGTACAACGCTCTACAAAGTTACAACATGGCTTCACAGTATGGACGAAGTTCTACGAAGTAATGTAGTAATTAGTCGCCTCTGTGTTTTAGTAGTCCGACTGTTGAAGACATGTGAACTATCGAACTCGGGACTTGTCTTCATCAAGTCCCAAGTTCGATACCCGGATCAGATAGCAAAAAATATGTGTGTTATCAGTTTTTTTTTAATATAAACATCGTTGCCTATAAATTGGATATGTATCCAATCGGCCATAGGTTTGCTGCCTATCATGTTGTGAAAATTAGTATTTTCGGTTAGTTTTGAGTGTCTGGGTTGTACATCTACCTACTTCGTCGGGGATACAGGTGTGAAGATACAAAAAAAGGAAGTAAGTGTTAAGCTTAGTTTTGATATCGGCTGAGAATAAACAAACTGTGTCAAAGGTCACCTAGGTACTAGTAAAAATTAAATTATGAAAGAGAATTCACTATATCGAGTCGTTATAGGACTCTACTACAATACGTTGTGACTCTTCCCCCTCGTTTGATTGTGGAATCATCAAGTAATGTGAACAACTAAAACAGTTCAATTAACTGGAGATGATGTCGTCACATCCTTATGTTCTGCAGAGACTTTTCTACAAAAGTAAACCTATACAGCTAGTTGCTTTACCTAAGGGGATTAATACGACCTGACCACGAGGGTGGACTTTTTTAATAAACTTTAGCATGACAATGGTTAGATCGGTTAATTTGAAGAAACGTTTTTTTTCTGAAAGTCAATACTTTTCCAGTTATTAAAATTCAAATTTTTATCAATGAAATGACATTTTCGACATGTTTTTCCCGAATAACTCAAAGCGCACGTATTTACAAAAAAAAACAGTCGAAAATCAAATAAAGCTCATAAAAAAATATAAAGGTGGCTGAAGGCTCAATATAAACAAAGTAGTAGTTTAATAAAAGTAGCTTATTGTTTCTGAAAACCGACATTGAAAGTTTCAATATGAAATAACCCCAAAAAGTCTACATTATTCTAGAAAAACACCTTAATCCGTCTTAAAAGGCATTTTAAGTCTTTTGTAAATCACTTTCAGAAAAATATATAAACTAATAGTTTCTTGAAATTGGTCAATCTATCTATTACCATAGTTTCTTTTAATCAAACGAAATCTACCCTCGAAAAAAAGTAACATCTACCCCCTCTTCAATACTTTAACTTTGAAATAGTGTTCCTGCAAAACCCAAACCCATTTTTTACGAAAATTCCTGCTACTTTGCACGATTATGAGCGAAACTAGATTTATTCCATCAAATATTCTGCTATAAATATTCACTGCCGCAGTTATGTAATTTATGGAATACAAAATGTTCACCGTCACAACAGCCCCTTGCACACTTACCTAGATGTTTTCAATCACATGTTCAGCACAATGACACATACATAACCCGCCTGATGGAAAGTGAATTTGGTTTAAGAGATGCTGTTGTTGCACAATTTTTACCTGATTCCGTGACGCAAAAGAGGGTAATGCATTTATCAAACTATACATGTATGTGTCTAAGAGTGTTGTGAAGCTGAAATGAGTTGACAGAGTTTGGTGCAAAGAGTATAATAATATACCTACTCGTTTGATGCCTGTATACGTAGATCACACTATAATTTTAGCGTAACTTAAAACAACCAAAAATTATGTTTATTGTTTTTAAAAATAATCTCCTTTACAATTTAAACATTTTTTCATGCGATCGAATCATTTTTTAAAATAGGAGGATCACAAATCTGAAGGCATGTTTTTCACGTGCTGATTGAACGCTATCACTGCCTCTTTGAAGTTGGTAAAAATAAAACCTTTAAGAGTAAAACATTACTCAGATACTTGAGTTATAATTCAGAATACCCACATTAAGATATACGGTTGATAAACCACATAAGCCGGTAAAAAAGCTTTCAAATTGAGTTTAATCTGAATATTTTCTTAAGCCTTCATACATTTATAGATATTGAATTTTTTCACATAATATTTAAGAACCGGTTTAGGTGAATTCAATTTATTTCGGGAATATCTTCAGGATGAGAGAAGTACCGAAAATTATAACAGGTAATCTTTCCGTGCGTCGATCGAACGAACACGCTTTATCCATTTAACCGACGAGTAAGATCGCCCTTTCAAATGTCTTTTGTGCCATTTAATGGATCTTTTGAATACGTTTTCTAAAAGAAACATGCTTCATAAATATGCTGATTTTCTGAAAAGATTTATTTCTTTATTCTTAATTACATTTTAATCTCTTATCTTTTGGGCTGGAACTTGGAAATGGATGCTTTGTATCCAAATCTCCAAATCAAACGGAAAAAGTGAGACCACATGATCACATGAGTAGGTTTTTCATTAAAAACCGTAGGACGTTTTGAAACTTTTTTGGAATGGGTAAAAACTTCTAAACTCGCGTCAGGACCTGATCGAAAATTCGTAAGACGGCGCAGGGCGTTTGCGCGGATGTTCATGTTGTCATGTTTGTGTACAATAGTGCAATAAATGAATATTATATTCTACCACATAAATGATAGTACTTTCATACTGATAATTAAAGCAATTGTTACAAATTATTCAATAACCATTCCAAAATATCAAAAATGCACAACGTTAATTTTCAAGTTTTCACTTCTGCCGGCACTCCCGGAGTGCAGCCCGTCGTTTTTTATGTAAAGCATAGGCTATAACAAACAAACATACTGATTTCCTAGTGAAAAAAAAACATGTCACTTATATTTGATACCAAAAGTGTTGAGGGGCGTTGCCAACCTGAGTCTGGAATATATGCTACTACCATACTAGGTACTACAATATTGGTGAACACTGACATTATGGTGGCAGAAATAGGTAAGGTGGAGTTTCGAATCTGGAGGAGGTGTTGCAGGATCTGCCACCTAGTCTCACTCATTAGAATGAACTAGATATTTAAATTATCAGACCATATGTTTTATCTGTAGATATGTCATCTAAACATATTACAAATGTTATTTACAAGAATAATTTATTATATAATAAGAAATAGTTAAAATCGAGCGGGCCGTTACGTCACAAGTACATACATACATACATGACCGACTTAAATATCGCTAAATTTTATGTAAAACTAGTCAAATGATGTGTAGTGTTTTATAAAATTGTTTATCACTTACCAAAAATATAATTTTAACACTTAACTAACACATTTTCACATCACTTTTTGTTTTCAAGTCACTAACCGACCACATACTCGAAAAAAGCGCAACGGATGAATAAATCATGCCAACTCAACTCGTTCCGAAATTTTTTTACAATGTTGACATCCTTCAAACTTTTTAATACGACGGGTTGTTTATTCTGCTACAGACTAAAAAAATGTTTGGATACACGAAGTTTACTTGAACAAACTTGAATAAAGAATAGAGCGCGGCAGTCGAGGCCCAAATCGGGTCGGGACAGATGAGTGGACTTTTTTAGAATTTTTAGACACCTGATATGGGCTGCAAACAGTTGACTGGCAATATCCAACGTATGTAATTACTGGTGTAAAGGCAGCTCTTATCACTTATTATTTATTAAGTTCAGCTTGCTAACCTTTTATTCCCATGAAAATTGATACTTAAATTATAAAAAACAGAAATCATATTTTAAGTTAAGTGTTTTCGAAATCATGTTATAAGAAAAACTATAACATAAAATGTTTTGATAAAAATACTCTCCTAGTTTCAACTATTTGCAGCGTCATTCTGCGTTAAAAAAAATTAATATAGCTCAAAATAACATGAAAAAGGGTTTCATTCTTTTTTTCAATACAATGGTCGTGAAAAAAATACCTTAAAGCCAGTGTCTTAGTACAACAACAAGATAATATTTCATCTGAGAAATCCGTGCAAAGCTTCCAAACCCCCGTCGGTGTTGGATAATAAATGGAACAATACGAAGCTCGCTTTACATTTCGAAATATACTCGCAGGAATTGGAAGCATAAACTTAACTATTCAAACTAAGATAACGTCGAAATAATTTTGATAACGTCATATAAAGATAAATTTTCGATGAGTTAGTCGTAGGATGCAACATCGTACAACAATTATCATCTAACGTGGGGTCCAAACTGGAAACAATAAATTCATAATTGAAATTCCGGAAATTTGGAATAAAATGGTACATGATCTTTATAGAAGCGAAACAAGAAATGTTTTAAATTTTGTTTTCGTAGATAAACAAATACGGAATAGGCAAAAGACGTTTTCTGAACAAAATACAAAATGAAAGCTTTTTCCCTCTTAAACTTTTTTTGATACAAAGCAATGAATAACATAGCTCAAAGCTAGCGTCCACCAACACCAAGGTAATGTTTCATCAGAGAATTCCAAGTAAAGCTTGCCAAATCCCGTCGGTGTTGGATAACAAATAGAACAATAAGAAGCTCGCTTTGCATTTTGTGATAAACTCAAAGGAATTGAATGCATAAACTAACTGTTAACTGCCTTAATGAACAGTTGCTGCGATATAATTTTGAGTTTTCACGATTTTAAGTCCCAATTTAAAAAGAGGATGTGTAAAGGGTGTTATAAGTTTATATGTGGATTCATAACTTCTAAATGGATGGACTGTTTCAACGCGGATTTTTTTATTTAAAATCTAAAGTGAACGAGATGGCTCTTAGCAACAATACAAATAGGTTAAGAGATTAATAAAAATGTATAATTTTCGGGTTATTTGACATAATTGTACTTACTTGTTACTTCAGCTAAGAGACTACAGACTAGATTAAATAATTTACTTCGGGGTTTTATTGACAGTCACTTCTTTAACACAAAGTCAATCACACATTAGAATAAATTGAACTGAAACTTCATTAAATTGTCCGCGATTTCGTACACACATTAAAGAGACATTTCGTGTTAGATATTGAAGTCTCCCTACTTTTTGCGCGATATTAATAATGGTGTCCAGCACACCGTAGTACCGCATCGTAGTAGCAGCTGTGAACATTTCGAGGTCCATCTGGTTCTAATTAACGTAATAAATTATAGTATTCTCTATCAAATCGTTCTTTGTGCGCTACACTGGTCTCATATGACCGAAAAATAGATGTACAAGTACGCTACGAGTTAAACCGAAATTCAGACCTAGTCAATGTGTCAGAGACGTGAAACTCAGTATGGCGATCCCATGGTGATGTAATTTCACGTTCTACACTGCTTTCTAGTAACAGCAGGATAGCTGTGCGGCTACGTTGATAGCCAAGCCGAGTTTCACGCTGCGTGTAAGTTTAGGAAGGTTACGAGTCGGTGTAGCATACGCGATCAGATGCTAACCGAGCCTTTACATTGCCGTTCTGAACCTGCACTCCTCAGTGGTTTCAAGGGAACAAGCCAATCTAATTCTAATGAACTCAGAGTTTTAAGACAAGTATCTCTTCTTTCTCCTATGCACTTTATATAGCAATCATGTTAAATTTCTAAAATTTACATCTAAATCTTAAAAAACTTAAGTCAAGATTCGTTTGCAGGGGCGAAATTTGGCGAGCGTCAAGATGGAGGGACCAAGTCTCGGATTTTAATAAAACATGCATCAAAAAATATCTACCTAAATTCTACTATTTGCTACCTTTGCTCAAAAAATTAGTACCTCAGCATAAGCATGTTTTTTAATCAATAAATGTTGGTCCATTCTAACAGGCTGCTCCTGGAAGTATTTTATATTCTTAATATTTTTCTACCTAAATTCTACCTTTATGAAAATAATATGACGTGACCAAAACACAAACAGTTTTAAAAATAACCACTAAAATAGTTGGTCCCTTCATCTTGACGATTCAATAAGTTGCTTTTTCCAGTCACTGTTTAGTTTTTTGCAACTTTTAAGTAGTCAATATTTTCTACCTTGATAATATACATTTCTGTTTAAACTGAAGTTGGCTTTTGAGTTGAAATAAGTAGTAAAATAAATGTACGTAGTTGTAAATTAAGGTAAAAGCACCTTCTTCTAACGAGTTGTGATATTTTAAATCGAAATTAAATCATCTATCTAAATATCAAAACGGCACGTGTGTGTAATTTTAATAAGGAAATGATAAGTACAAAAACAATGTTTTGTAAACATGGATGTTGTATTTACACGTTTAAGTCTATAATGGTTTTCTCCGTACATGTTTCTCCCTAAGAATACCCGGATCGGTCTTCTATGTAGAATAGATTATCTGCCTCCCCTTCAGGTAGCTCCAAAGAGTAAAGTAACTGTCCATAAGGAAAGGTGGTAGGAGGCGAGCTAAGATTAAATGAGTCGTTATCAATAAGACTACTGTTGGAAGACTGCTTAATAAAATAATCTCTATATTCATTTTGTTACCGGCGGTATTTCTTGCAAATTCTAGTTATTTAATATTCTTACGTTATCCGTTATATTTTGGAATAAAAAGTAGTCTTAAGTCCTTCATAGAAGTCTAGTGTATTCTTTGATAAAAATTTTAAACATCATGACTTGATGTTTAAATGCCATCTAGACGTGAAAACGGAATATTTTACACACATGTACATGCTTTCTTATTTCTAATTCAGTATGCATTTTATTTTATGTAAATAGTAAGTAGACTATTTATAATAAGTAGTAAGAAGATATTAAAGATTGTCTTTACAATTTTAATGTACTTTGTAATTTTTATGAAATTTAATGAAATTCACACGGTTATAGCAATACCTAGCAGTAGATTTTTTTAAAATAAGATATCTAGGAAATATTATTTCCTAAGTGGAAGTTTCATCTTTTTATCTTCTACGTGATTACTTTTAGTGTGAAGTGATATTAAAAAACCTCAAAACTACAGAAACTTTCGAGCTTTAAATATTACTAGAAAATCTTTGTAGTCGAAATTTATAACCAAAGATATTTTAATTTCATATTAACCTCATCAACGGTTCTCACATTTATTTCATGAAAAAAATATTTTAAGTTGAAACCTAGCAACGCCAGCCTAGGAATCGATCTAGATGTCAGTTAGTGAGGGTTGCTAAAAATCAAATATGAAACACAATTTCACCCAAAAGAAAATTTTATTGGCGCCTTTTAAAACTAATGCAGATCAGAAATAAAGTTCGTAAGAGAGTTTCAGAAGAAAGAATAAATTAAAAAAATGAAGTCTGTTTTTCGAACTTTTTTTAATCTAATTCTAAAACGAAGATGAATGATTGAGTCCGCATACAAATCTTTTACCCCAGTTGGCTAGAGTTAAAAAGGAGTCTTGGATCTTCAAACTTGTTGTGAAACCGTAATAGACAAATTTTCACGTTCACATTTTGTAATACCAATGCCTATATTTTCAAAAAAGAGTTATGTAAAAAGTTGATGAACTACAAACTAAACTGTACCTCCCAGAGTTTCTTATGATAAGATTAACATGAAAATTATGTAATATATAACATGAAAATTATGTAAAATAACAGGAATATCCATTAATAAAAATGTGTCGATCGATGTGTAGTACCTAAATAGGAATTTTAGCTTTTCATTTCATAAAGGCATTAGACGTATTTTGTGTAATAAAAAAAAATTAACAAATATTACTGGGCAAATTATGCAAACAAATCTAACTTTAAAGTAAGCTAATTATATGCATCTGTTATTAGTGTTAAACGACGTAGTATCGAAGTATACAAACAAATACTTAACTATTTCCCCGTCTTGGT
>NJDC01004643.1:0-30115 GCA_002245475.1 Calephelis virginiensis
TATCGTTGTCGAAAATATTCGGAAAAAGTGAATTTTTCAAATTTCCCTAAGATTTTCGGTTCGATCAGTTTGTGTTCAAAAGTTTATCATAGATTCTTAAAAAGTGCGTGGAGTACTGCCAACCGCGTGAAAATCGATTCATTCATTTAGAAATTATTGCAGTTTAAAAATTCAAAAAATACTTTTATATCAAACTTCTATCAGCTTTCTATCAGCTCGAAGAGCTCAGAAACGTCGTAAGTGCAATTTCAAGCCTAAAGGATAGCACCCACTGCTGACGGGGCGGAGCGTGTCGGGCCGGGGCGCATCACATTGCAAAGCATACTGATGCGGGCCGGGCCGCATCGCATCGGCGCGGTTTTTTGTTACTTAGTAGCAAAGTAGAGCAACGAAATAGAGTGGCCACTCGACGTTAAAATCGTCAAGTATGAAAGTTCTCTCATCTAGTAGTTGTCATACGAATCTTCAAGTTGAAAAGTGGCGCCTCTAGTAGTTGTCGTACGAAACTTTAGCGTTAAAATACCATAGTGCTCTTTTCCAGTAATATCAGGATCTTTGGTCACTGTGGGTCGCATCGGGGTATGCGCGCGAGGTGCCTCGCGGAAATCCGCCGCGCACTAATCCGCCCCGATGCGTCCCGGCCCAGTGGGCGTTGCTCCATACAAAATGTATGCAAGCGATCTAGGCGGTTTATTGCGCTGGGATGCGGCCCATCCCGGCCCGACCAACTGGGCGCTATCCATTAAGGTATGGAATTGGAGGGGAGTTGCAGGGATGGCCTTTAGGGTCAACCGTTTTCCAGATTTTTTTTAATTGATTGTTAAAGTTGACGTTTTAAGAAATGCAAAAAAATATTCCGATTTTTTTTTCAATTTTTCATAAATAAATACTAATTAAATTTCTTTAATTCCAAAAAATAGAAAAATGATTATTATTTGAAATTTCCAATCAAACAAATTGATTAAATCATTTTTATTGTTAATTTTTACTACAAAAGTGCCAAAATTATAGTTCATAAATAATGAATGAATGGAATGTCTTGAATTATCAATTAAACAAAAAAATATAAATTAATAGAATTGATTAATTATATTGGGGAATCTCGATAAGACTAAAAATTTATCACTTTAAAAATTAACTACCGAGGGACCATATGAAGACTGTCGTCGTACCTATAATATCTTTTTAAGACGTGGGATGCGACTGATACAATTATTTCAAAATGACGTAATATATATGTCTATGGTCTGATATCAATAACTACAGGCCTATATATCTCTGGCGACTATCTTGGCTGAAGTACTTGACAGTATGCTCAATGAGCATCTTGAGAAACACATAAGTCTACATGACGCTCAGTTTGGATTCAGACCTGTAGGGTTACTCTCGAAGCTCAATTAACCTCTGGTATGCCGCGACTTTAACGCTGCAGTATAACTGGATTGCGCTGATCCGCGTTCCTGCATGCAAAGGATTAATGCAATATCGGAAATTGGAATCAAGTGTGCCAGTTTAGGTTCTCTTGAACACAATATTGGCGAATTAATAACATTTCTTTAATAGTAAACAATCAATTATTTTATCGGATTCGTTAAATTTGTTTGTAACTGCATGTTAGTAATCCGCTAGTACTGTGTTCAAAAGTACCTAAATGACATATACGATTCCAAATCGCATGATATCGAGATTCAAGAGTAACCCTACTGGTCTCTCAACTGAAAGCGCAATTCTATGCCGTAGACTGCGATACTACACGAAAAGGAAGACGCCTGTATATGCGTGCTTCCTTTTTTTTATACAAGAGGAGGCAAACGAGGAAGTGGGTCACCTGATGGAAAGTGATCACCGCTGCCCACGGACATCCGCAACACCAGGAGTATCACAGATGCGTTGCCGACCTTTAAGGAATGAGTACGCTCTTGAAGGTCCTTAAGTCATAATTGTTGGGGAATACCGCCCTCGGCAACTGATTCCACGAAGGTGCTGTGCGAGGTAAAAAATGACTTCGGAATCACATAGTTGTAGATTGCCACGCATGAAGATGATGGGCATGATACTTTAAACTCTGCCGCGATGTCCGAAGGTAGAAATCAGCGGCTGGAATTAAACCAAACAACTCTTCAGAACATTCCCCATGATAGATGCGGTAGCAAACAACAAACCCAACATTTCTACGCAGCTCCAAGGAATCAAGCCGTTTGGCAATTGCCCGGTCATTGACAATTCGGGTTGCTCTTTGTTAAATGCGGTCAAACGGAAGGAGCTGGTACTGTGGAGCCCCTGCCCAGAGTTGAGAACAGTACTCTATATGAGGCCGAACTTGCGCTTTGTATAGTTATAAGCGATGGGTCGGCTGGACTTCCTCGACTTATCTAAGACTTTTGATATGGTGTCATATGAGTTATTATGGAATAAGATGTACAAGGAGACCAGTCTTCCTGTTAAGATAATCTCACTATTTAGATATTGGTATAACCAGCAAAGAAAAAACGTAAGGTGGTGTAGTAGTCTGTCTGATTGGAGGGCGGATTAACTTCTCCTAGGTTATTCCATTTTTACATTAATGGTCTTGTCGAGGAACTCAGCAGGGCCAAAATTGGCTGCTTCATAGATGGAATTAGTATAAGCAACATGAGCTACGCTGACGATATGGTGCTGTTCAGTCCCTCAAGAAGTGGTCTCAGAAAGTTGTTAAGTCTGTGAGAATCTTCTCTCGAACTCATAGACTCAAAGCATGGTATAATGCAAAGAAAAGTGAAATGATGTATTTTAAGTCTAAAGGTAGAAATTACGCATTAGTGCCAACAGTTACTCTCGTGTGGCGTATCTTTAACCAGGGTAAAGCACTTCAAATACCTGGAACACTGGGTTACTGAGGACCAGAGAGATAACACCGATATTGAAAGGGAGCACAGTGCGTTAGCAGTGCGAGGCAACATGCTGACCCGCAGGTTTGCACGCTGCTCGAAAGAAGTAAAGATTGGCTTATTGCCAGTCTTTTTACACATGCAGCCTGTGGGTTAGCTATAGTCGAGTAACATATGACGCCCTTCGTGTCCAGTACAATAACACTTTCAGGATGTTGATGGGTTTGGAGAGGTTCTGCAGCGCGTCAAATATGTTTACGACCATGCACACTGATTGCTTTCAGGCGATCATTAGAAAGAGATATGCGTCATTACTAAACCGTTCACGAGTGAGTGGCAATAGCATCCTGAAAGTTGTTGTAGATAGATGGGACTCACCCTTTATTAAATATTGGTTGTCGCTGCACACGGACGTTTATCGGGGTAGATATTTAAAATGAACGTGGCACAGTGACAGTTTTACTATAATTTATAGAAGTATTGCGATATGGAATTAAATAATTGGACTAAATGTATATTTTTTGTTGTTAGTAGTAAAAGTCGCAGCACATGCTATAGTTTTGGTCATGATCGATAGCCCAGTTATTTTACGAAAGCTTCAACAACGGCTTAAATGGAAAAAAACTAAACAGATCCTACTGAAATAAGGATTGGTGATATGGTCGTTATCTAAGAAGACCTGCTACTACTCATGAAGTGGATGCTGGGACGAATAAGTAGTTTGCGCCATGGACCTGACGGAGTATGCCGGGAAGTGGATATTACAACGACGAAGGGTATCATAACAGTAAACAAAATATGCATGCTGCCCATATAATCCCGTGAAGTTCTTAAAAACGAATTTTTATTTTAGCACATACCTTTCGTCTCTAAAATGTGAATTTCATCTGTAATGATGAACTCATTTGGTGGGTACTCAGAATTGTGTATCTATAGGACATAACTACCCGCGTTAACGGGTTAGAAAGGAATTAAAAATTTCGCCACGGGACTTGAATCCTCAGTAGCTCAATTGGTTAGAGCATTCGTCGGCTTGAGACGAAAGATTACAGGTTCAAACCCTGTCTAGCGCGAAATTTTTTCTTTCTTTAAAATTTATAGAAATTTATCCCAAGCACAGGGCAAGTGCTAAAAATAAAAATACGTTGCGAGAAACGAAAGTTATGGCCATTCTAAAATGTGAATTTCATCTGTAATGATGAACTCATTTGGTGGGTACTCAAAATAGTATATCTATAGGACATAACTACCCGCGTTAACGGGTTAGAAAGGAATTAAAAATTTCGCCACGGGAGTTGAATCCTCAGTAGCTCAATTGGTTAGAGCATTCGTCGGCTTGAGACGAAAGGTTACAGGTTCAAATCCTGTCTGGGCCGAAATTTTTTCTTTCTTTAAAATTTATAGAGATTCTTAAAAACGAAGCTTCCAAGGGGGATGTTAACGGCACGGATGTCTTTGACGAGAGCGAAGAGGTGCGCGGTTTGGACCGCAAGAAGTCAAGTTCAACGCCGGACTGCTTGACCATAGAGACGATAATAGATATAATTATCTGCATTAGAAAAATGGATTATACCCAATTGTGATTACATTTCAAGACAAGTTTATTTGGTGCTCTATCTACATAAAATGTAAAAAGTTCTGATGTACTTTACATTGGCTGCCCAAAACTTGGTGATAAAGCTACTATTAACTCACAGCGTATACTTTCTCTCTTTCCCCCACACATGTAGAATGTTTAAATTCATAACTTTTTACCCCAAAACTATTGGGACATGTTTAATTAAACACTGTCTAAGTTGATATTCAACCAACAACTTGCCACACGTGAATGACGTGGCAGCAGGTTATTACAAGAATCCAATTTAAGATAGAGTTTAGAACAACGTGCGCTCAACAAGGGTTTGATTTTTTATGAAAGAATTCAGCTACCAAGTACACGGCTCTCCTGAGGATGAGACAACCGTGGTCTAGAGGTACCATAGATGTTACACTTGTGTCGCTGTCCTGTGATCGGGATGTCAGGTTCATTGCGCAAGTCTACCAGCAACCCTATCCTCCAGATCGGAACATTGCTAAGGTCAATAAAGCCGCAGGTATAAGGCGGTGGTCTCTATCAGCAGGGGTCTAGTTGATGATGGTCTATTAACCCTTGCTCGCCTCTTACGCGCTGCCAGGCAGAGAGGCAGATGGTCAGTTACTCAGCTTACCCAGACCAACACAAGGAAAAATGGTAAATGGTTACAAGACAATCAGAAAAGCATAGATAAAACATATGTATTGTTTGGACTAAGGTATCTTAAAGTGTTAAAGCACAACCAAGACACCCAAGTCTAGTCAAAGACACTAAGTCCCACAATGTTATAGGTGGCAAGCCTATCGCCTACCGGAAACATATCCAATCCCGAGCAACGTTTTTTTTGATAGAAAATTAAAAAATACTCATGATCAATTATTTTTTTGTTGCCCAACCCTGGAATCGACCCCGGGACCTCAAGAAGTCAAGTACGACGCGGACCTAAGAGGCGATTGTTTGGATTAGACACAATAAATAAGTTTATAACAAAACATATACATCCATTTAACATTTAGAAAGATTTTAATCACACTTTGACATTGAACAACAAGAATACAAAGTTTTCACACTTCAATAAGTTAAAAAAATATTCTCTACAGACATCATAAATACATTTAAAACACATCAACAAGTTTAAAGAGATTGTCCAATAGTATACAGATACTCAGTACATTTGTTCCTGTAGAAAGTGTTATTATAGAATACGATACTGGTGAAATATTCACCGTCATTTGTTACCTGAACTGGAAGAACATTGAGAACATCTTTTGTCTTGTCACTTCTGACTCTATCACACTCTACATCTATCACATGGAGCAGATCAATCGTAGATTTATCTATCAACTTACTTAAAACTATACTTCCACAAGATGCAAAACCAGTCTTCTCAAAGCACACCTTGGCTAGGATGCATAGGACACTAACATTGAAATGAGTTAGCGTATTGAAATTCTGTAGCAATAATGTATCACCTTGTTCAAGATCCTTCAAAACTGCCAGAACTGACTTAAAGCAGTTTTTCTCGTACAAACTGTAATTATCCCTGTATTGGTACTCTGGCAGAAGGAGAACTTTGGATGTGTTACTGTCAAACTGCTGAATCGGTTCCACTTTAGTTGGTTGTCTATAAATTATAATCTCTCGAAACTCCTCTTCAGCAAGTATCTGTTGGTAAACTTTAAATATTGGTACTAATATAAATTTTGAACTGTTGATTTTCTGTAATGGCCTTCCGTAAGTAAAAACTATCTTTAATTCAGCATCAGCCTCTTTGTAGATCCACCTAACCGGTTCGTTTATAAGATTCACTGGGTTCGACAGAAGTTCTGCCTGAAGGAATGTGTTCAAATTTTTAGATTTTTCTTTCAAAGACATTTTTGAATATAATTGCCTTTCTGTGTATGACCCACGATGGTACCTTGGGTTTGTGTTAATTTTATTTTCTTCATGGAGAATTCCTTTAAGGATTTCCTGATCATTGTCTATAGGCTTTAGGTCATATTTCCAAATAAACTCTGATGCCACCAATGTTCTAATTCTTTTGATATCCCTATGCAAGGCAATGTTCTTTTGCATCAGATATGCTTGCAAGTTGTTATTAATTACTTGACACTGTATTGAGCAAAAGTAATAAGCACATTCCTCTACTTGTTTCATGAAACATTCTGGAATAGTTTCTAGAGGAAACAAAGCTGTTTGTGAATAGAGTTCTGTTCCATATGTTGATTTTAAGATTGTTATGTATTGATCTAAATCTACATTGTCCCTGTATTGTAGACAGACTGCATAAACTTCAGAGTTGCCTTGTCGAGAAGTAACTGGTTTATAAATATTAACTTCTTTAAACAAGTGATTAATTAAATACAGGAGGCTCACAGTTGAATGTTCAAATATTGTAAATAATTTGAATATGAAGGTGCCACCTGCAAAACAAAAATAAACCCTTATTAGAATTCAATTCTATACTGCAATATTCATAATGAAACCTTACTATGTGGGAATATCGGATTGTCACCAAAGATGATATCTTCTGGCATCATTCTATTACTTTGTGGCTCTACAACTAAGTGTTAAGACTAATTATTGTCAGTGATGGACTAGTAGAACAATCATTACTTGCCTTATAAATTAGACATTTATACTACAGAATATTGCTAGTCATACCTGGACTTAAAGTTTGCAAAGCAGTGACTATTTCACAGTAATGTAGTGGTGAAGTGATTTCCTCTTGAGCATCAGGCTTCTGGAGACAATCAATGGACCCATCTGCGGTTACTAGCAAAACCTACAACAATTTAATATTTTCTATAAAAATAGTTCTAATTTTTAGATCATATACATCTTTTTTTAAGGTAAAATTACACATGAAAACAAAATTATTGATAATTAAAATCAGTTTCTACACTCTTGTGACATTATTAAATAATATAAACATTTTATAAGGTAAGGTTGTTAAAGGCTTTTTCAATTTACAACTTATTAAGCTTGCAGACATTTTTTTTTCCGGTTTCCGGTGCTACATACGTCAGACGCTTTATTAATCGCTCCCGCATTTTATTCGGAATCAACGAAAATTTTTCGCATATCAAAACAAAAGTGCCGCGTTATAAACTGCTGTCACAACTGTGCATCGAATTTCATAAGAAAAACAACTGAAATACAACTAAAAACTGTGCCAAAAACCAATATCGAAACTAAGAGGTTATCTGTCAGAAAATAAATCAGTCAGTTCTATTAACACATTGTCATCACTGCCAACACAAAAACAAAAAAGGGCGTTCAGAAACTTCAACTCACTCGTGCTCTACGTTCCGTTCTACGCAAGATGGCTCAACTGTTACCCGAAATGTTACTACTTCTTGAGAAAATGACAGAAAAAATGAATAACCAAACAACGACTATTACGGAGAACATAACCTCAATTATACTACAGAAAGTGGATTAAAAAATCAAACCACTTGTTGAAGAAAATGAAAAACTGAAAAATGAAGTGGAAAACTCAGTAAAAAAAATAGAAAACCTCGAGACAAACGCCAAACGCAACAACATACTTATCCATGGTATACCGGAGATAAATGAGGAAAAACCAGAGAACTTGACAGCCGTAATAACAACTACCTTGTCAGAGATAGATGTGCAAATTGAACACGGTGAAATCGATAGAGCTCTTAGATTGGGGAAGAAAACGAATGTAGATGGTAGGGTAAGACCAATTCTTCTTGCAACTACAACCCTTCAAAAGAAAATTGAGATTTTGAAAAACAAGAAGAAAATGAGAACTGGTACCTACATAACATAAGATCTAACTAAAGAAGCATTGCAAAGAAACCAAGCAAGTAAATTGACTAATAAGGGTAACGACAAAAGGAAAAGATCTGAGACCCCGAGCCCACAAACTACCCCAGCTACACAGGAAAAAGAGACTAAAGTACAAAAGTTGGATGCATTTCAGCACATGCGAGAGAGATCATACTCTCTCTCCCTCTCAGATAAGAATAACTATAGGAAGCAATAATATGAGAACCGGAACACCACAACAGTACAACTGCTCACAACAAACAAAACGTTCCCCAATACGGCTGGTCCCCGCGGGCGAACTAGACCACCCCCCTCTAGCGAAACAGCACGAAATTTACAACATTGCAACATTTAACACTAGAACCCTCCGAACCAGTGAAAGCCTGTTAGAACTAGACAACGCTCTCAAGGATATAAAATATGATATACTTGGCATTAGGGAAATGCAAAGACTTGAAGAAAAATTTTTAGAGTATGATGAGTATATCTTATACCAGAAAGGCAAAACAGCAGGACAACATGGAGTAGGCTTTTTAATAAAAAAATACTTGAAACAATACATACAAGAATTAATTGGAATTTAAGATCGACTAGCTATACTTAACATCAAATTTCCTAACTACAAAAAAATCTGGTTAATAATACAAGTATATGCACCTACAGAGCAAGCTGAACAGTCGATTCATTTTATGAAGATCTGTCGCAAATATTAAACAATCACAGCGATAAATATATTATTTTAATGGGAGATTTCAATGTGCAGGTCGGATCAAAGCAAAATAGCTGCGAATATACCCTTGGCCCATTCGGATATGGTAAAAGAAGCAAAAATGGACAAAGACTAGTCAAATTTCTACTAGAACATAACCTTACCTTACTAAATTCAATGTTCAAGAAAAAGGCGAAAAACAAATGGACCTGGATTTCTCCAGATGGAAAATATAAAAACGAAATAGATTACATAATCACAAATCATCCAAAAGTCTTTACTGACACAATTGTTATTTCTAAATTAAACTTCAACACAAACCATTGTATGATACGCAGCTCACTCAGAAAGACCCCAAATTAACTACCAAGAAAACATCAAACCCAAACAAAATCAAGAATAATAGACGAAATCAAAGATATACAACTCGACAAACAGCTATTAAGTGAGGCCACTGATGTTATTCAGAAATATGAAACTTTAGAAAAACAACTGGTAAGCCGGTCAACTTCAAATAGAAACCAGAACACCCAAAAATACCAACTAAGTAATGAAACCATACAACTTATAAACAACAGAAGAGATCTTATATCAAACAAAGCAACAAAAGAAGATTTCGCAAAGATAACAGGACATAACTACCCGCGTTAACGGGTTAGAAAGGAATTAAAAATTTCGCCACGGGACTTGAATCCTCGGTAGCTCAATTGGTTAGAGCATTCGTCGGCTTGAGACGAAAGGTTACAGGTTCGAATCCTGTCTGGGGCGAAATTTTTTCTTTTTTTTCTTTCTTTAAAATTTATAGAAATTCTTAAAAACGAAGCTTTCAAGGGGGATGTTAACGGCACGGATGTCTTTGACGAGAGCGAAGAGGTGCGCGGTTTGGACCGCAAGAAGTCAAGTTCAACGCCGGACTGCTTGACCATAGAGACGACAATAGATATAATTATCTGCATTAGAAAAATGGATTACACCCAATTGTGATTACATTTCAAGACAAGTTTATTTGGTGCTCTATCTACATAAAATGTAAAAAGTTCTGATGTACTTTACATTGGCTGCCCAAAACTTGGTGATAAAGCTACTATTAACTCACAGCGTATACTTTCTCTCTTTCCCCCACACATGTAGAATGTTTAAATTCATAACTTTTTATCCCAAAACTATTGGGACATGTTTAATTAAACACTGTCTAAGTTGATATTCAACTAACAACTTGCCACACGTGAATGACGTGGCAGCAGGTTATTAAAAGAATCCAATTTAAGATAGAGTTTAGAACAACGTGCGCTCAACAAGCGTTTGATTTTTTATGAAAGAATTCAGCTAACAAGTACACGGCTCTCCTGAGGATGAGACAACCGTGGTCTAGAGGTTCGTGGTGAAATTTCGCCCCAGACAGGGCGAAATTTTTTTTTTCTTTAAAATTTATAGAAAAGTTAACAGAAATTAGCAAAAAAATTACAGAAAATATCAGAAGCATCAAAAGGCTCAAAACGTTAGAATACCATATTCAAAGAACTGGAGGATTCAAAAAAGCCCTAAAGGAACTAAGGGAAGCTGGCAAACAATGGATACCAAACCTAAAAAGAAAAGAGGCAATTATCACACAACGTCAAAAAATCAGCGACTTAGCTACTAACTTCTACAGAAAACTATACGACAATCAGGAAACACAGAAAGGTTATGTCCATATCATAAACACGTCACGAAGATCAAACATACCAGAAGCGCTCTTAGACCCTGTGCCAAAAATTTTACCAAGCGAAGTTGAAAAAGCAATAAAAAGACAAAAGATGGATAAATCGCCAAGTCCGGATAAAATACCAAATGAGCTGCTGAAAGGAACTCTTAAAGAAATAACTCCAATTCTTACAAATATATTTAACAATATTCTAACAAACAACCGCATTCCTGAACAGTGGGCAAAATCCTATATTATTCTCATACATAAAAAAGGTGACAAAGAAGATATCGAAAACTATAGACCAGTAAGCCTAATGCCTAATACATATAAGGTATTTGCAAAGATTATATTAGACGGAATGAGTCCCACGCTAGACGAGCAACAACCAGTAGAACAAGCAGGATTCAGGAAAGGATTTTCCACTATCGATCATATACACACGCTTAAGCAAGTACTTGAAAAATACAACGAATACAACAAATCAGTCTATGGTGCCTTTATTGACTATGCCAAAGCATTCAATAGTCTTAACCACAAGTACATATGGGATACTCTTGAACAGCAAGGAATACCACCAACCTATATAAGTATACTCAAGACCATTTATAGTAACAGCCAAGTTAGAATCCAACTTGAAACACTGGGTAGCAAATTCTGCATAAAAACAGGTGTCCGACAAGGTGATCCACTATCACCGAAACTTTTCTCAGCAGTTCTCGAGAGCATCTTCCGAAATCTAAACTGGGAGGGTTTTGTTCTTAACATAAATGGGTCTAAACTGAACCACTTACGATTTGCTCATGATTTAGTCCTTTTTGAAGAGAACCCAGAAATACTAGAAAAAATTATTCCCCTAATGACCAAACAGAAAAAGAAATAAACACAAGGAATGGGTGAAAAAAATACTGGTCCTTGAAAGAAATTATGAAGTCTCTAGATCTTAGCATGTCATTAAAAAGAAAAACTTTTAATATGTGTATCCTTCCATGCCTAACTTATGGGTGCAAAACATACAT
Source organism: Calephelis virginiensis (assembly GCA_002245475.1). Lineage (NCBI taxonomy): Eukaryota > Metazoa > Arthropoda > Insecta > Lepidoptera > Riodinidae > Calephelis > Calephelis virginiensis. The sequence goes on from NJDC01004643.1 coordinate 11,651, forward strand.
GGTCACTCACTAAATTTTCAAGAGAGAAACTGGCCAAATGTCAAAGAGCAATGGAACAAAGCATAGTTGGGTGTAAGCGTAAGGATAGAATCAGAAATTGTGATCTGCGAGATAAAACCAAGCTGACCGATATTCTAAGCCAAATAGACAAACAGAAATGGAGGTGGTCAGGCCATATGATGCGTGATATCCAGGGAAAATGGAGTAAGAAAGTGACTGAATGGTACCCAAGAGATGGTCAAAGAAGCCGAGGGAGACAGCAAAGGAGATGGTCAGATGATATCAAACTTACAGCTGGCCACCTATGATCCAGAGTAGCACAGGACAGACCACAGTGGAAAGCGCTAGAAGAGGCCTATGCCAAGAGGCACACCGAGATTAGGGACATTTTATAAATTCATTGTTTTGCTAACATTTTTGTTCTCGGAATAAAAGGCTTTATTATTATTATTATTATCAAGCTTGCAGACAAAAAGTTTGCTTCAAATGTTGTATAATATCATGATTCTAGGTAGGCTGGTAGAGAATGTAGAATGCATTGAGAATGTCAAGTGTCTAACATATGTTAGTATGGAGTACAATTAAATGTGTACCTACAAGTAAAAACATACAAACATCAAAAATGTACAAATAAATAAAAAAAAATTGCTTAGGGTATTACTGGAATTAACAACATAATCTCAAAAATGTGTATCAATTTTTATGTTAAGATTATCAAGAATATTACAGATAAAGAGATTAGCTTGGAATAATTTATAAAAACTATATTTAAATAATAAAAAACACATATTTTCTAACACAAAAAACAGTTATTACTCGTACATGATTTTAGGTGGAGTCAAATAAATTATTTGAAAATAACTCCACCTAAAATGATAAATACTAGCAAGCTGGTACAAAAATCTGGAACATCATTTCATTATTTTGTATTTGAGACAATTTTTATAAATCATATTTTTTACATGGTTTATTTTCTTTTATTTTAACATGATGAATACTAGCAAGCTGGTACAAAAATCTGTAATATCATTGCAATTTTTATAAATTACAGTTGCCACTGAATTTAGTGGCTCTCTAGCACAGACTTTCCAAAATGTTTGAACACAAGTACACTCACATTTTCTTTAAAATGACTTGAATTTATCTAAATTAATCTTAATATGATAAAAACTTTGCAAACCTTTCCTAAGCTCTTAGCCTTAGTGACAATAGCTTGTGAGTTTTCCCAATTCATAAGATTCCCTGTGTTGTCTGCTCCAAAGTCCCAACTGTCCAATGTGTGAAACATAAAGCGATCATCGCTTATCATGTTTGAAGGTGAATTACCCTCATAATATGGATTCAGTGTGTTGGCAACCCAATTCCACTAGAAAACAACATACCTTATGTAGTATTGAACTATAAACAATGTATTTTGAAATAAATGTTTGTATGTATTGTCAAATGGCCCTGAACATATTGGAAATTATTTACTATGAAATAATGCTACAAAATGTGTGACCTTTCTTACTCAGTTTTTTTTGTATTAGTGATAGCTCCTGATTAATTTATTTACTCTTCATGTACACATATTAAGAAATATCAGACGGAGATTGGTATACATTGGCATGCATATTTCTTACAACCTTTTTTCTATTCAAACTAAGGAACAAATAAGATTGAACTATACCATCATGATACTATATTTTTTTTTAAATACCTACCTATTGAAATGAAATATGTAATCATATATTCAAATATAATTATTTAATAAACTTTTGATTTATCCAACTGTCTCAAACTAAGTCAAATGTATGAAGCTACTAAACATTATTTGGCTTAAAGTGAAAGTCCTCTCAACATAGGTCCAGCTGTTTTAGTAACTAATGGTAACAAACGAAAATCGGACAAAAGTAGTAAAAAATGTTACTTTACCACATAAATTAGTAGGCATGAAGTAAAATGCGGTTTCAGACACTCCAACTTTACATATTAGTAGTAGACACATGGCTGTGTTACATCTTTATTTTAATATAACTAGGCATTAAATAAAATAATTCCAAATATATTACCTTTATATTTTGGTGGTTTAACTTCAAATAATGGTTTAAAGAAGTTATGAAAGCTCCTGGTGCCTCACAAAGGTGCAGTGATACCATACTTTTAGATTGTATGGCCTCCTTCGGCACGAGCCTATACGTGCAAGCACACTCATAGAATTTAGTCCAGGCTTGAGTAAGGAACTCTGGATTTACTAGACATCGTATTTTCCAGCCTACTTCTCCAGCAGGATTTCGCCGTCTTGTGTGACTACTCCATTCCTCGATACTAAAATCGTTCAGCTGGCTTTTATGAAAATTAAGTCTTGCCTTCATAGCTTCTAAATTTTTTACTTTCCAAGGTGGCGTAGAAAACCATGATTCTCGAGGAGGCAATTTCCATTCACTAGAAAAACGAAATCTAAACTTTTTGTTGAATAAATCATTAAGTTCTTGTTCAAAATCATCGTTCTTGTATATTTTTTGCGTTGTAAATATGTTTTCCATTTTATGAAACATTGAAAGTTCCGGCGGTTCCGGCGCACACAATCCTATCAAACCATGACTAATATTTTGGCTGTATTGTATTTAGAATTATTCAATCAAACAAAGAAGTATAAACAGGAACTAATTACATTTTACAAAATATTTTAGATATACACTTCACGATATCGTGTAAATTGTAGACAATTCGCCGGAATCCAAAACTGTATGTACTTCTAAAATAAGTCCAAAGAGTATATAAAAATATAAATACTACGTAATAAGAGACGGGACTTCCATAGATACATAGCAAACCCGAATTTGTATAAAGTTTACTTGAAAAAGTATAACCCGTATAATTTGAAAGTAAGTCAAAAGGCTTTCAGATATAAAACAACTAGTGTCATATGATTTGGGCGAATAAAAAACATAGCAAACTTATTTTTTTTATTTTTTGATGTTGCAACAAAATGAATAAGTCTTTATAATAGGGATGCCCATCTTAGATCGATCAAATCGATTCTTCGGGCAAAAAAGACTAATTTTTTAAACCGATATGTAGCACTAAATCAGTTTAGTGAATCGATATTTTTAGACATTCAATATTTTTAGTTTTGGTATAAATCATAAAATTATTTACAATCAGTCGGAAGAACCCGTATCAAATAAGTGTAGCCGATTAAAAAGTTATTTACAACTTTTTTACTTTACAAAAAAAATGCCAAATGTGTTTAGTTCCCTTCGCCTCTTTTTGATAAAAATAAGTCACATTTGTAAACTTTACCAGTTTTGTCTAATGCGTCATTTGTTTGTCGTTTATGTACTTAAACCTTGACTAATTGAGTGACTGTTGAATTGTAGTTGTGTGTAGTGAGCTTGTGAAAAGCGACACTTTTTAAATGATGCCCAGACACAGGATAGTCAAGGCTTAAACAAAGAATTTAAACACTATTGATCTCAGGCAGCTGTACACGTGAAGTATTCCTATGCTTTGCTGTCAAGAACAAAAAAACTTGGTAACTATAAGTCCCACCACCTTACCTACAGCCAAAACACGTCAACTGTTCCGGTTCGGAGGGTAAGGTAGCCGGTAAACTTAATTTTGCTCGAGGTCTAACATCTCAGCCTTAGGTTGGCAACTCACCATTGCCACCTTTGTTGTCTCTAGACGGCATGACTTTTTTAACATCAGGAAATCCGCCAGCTTGTTTGCCTTCAATAACTTGTAATGTAAAAAATACATTTATTTTTTTAAAAAAATACAGTTAATTTAATTTCACAGCTTATACTTTGATATGGTATTAAAGATAATTGTTTCAATTTCTAGATTATTACTTATAAAAGATTGTCAATAACATTTTCATGTTTTTTTTAATTAAACGGAAACAAACGTTTATAAACGCAAACATGGATAAAAGGTCAATTTTTTAGAAATCGATATTTTAGACCTAGAATCAATTCATCAGGTTACGTTTCAAATCGATTTAAAAATCGACCCTTTTTGGAAAGAAACACCTTAATAATTTGTGCTTCTAAATAGTAAACCAAAAGTTTAGACCAACGGACAATGAGCTAGATAATACAGGTGTAACAAAGATGTGTAAGATACAATGAATGCGAGGGGTGAAACATCATATCGATGTTTGTAAAATATCGGTATCTCGTTCATAAACATTGATGATTCATCAAAGAACGATAATTTCTGAACGATGTTTTTTTCAGGGTTCAGGTTTCAATTCACCCGCCGGTTCAGGGTCCTCGGGTCCACCACTGAGGAGCGGGTACCAGACAGCAGGCACCAGGTAGCAGGGACCAGATAGCAAGCACCAGCTAGCAAGCAGCAGGCAGCAGTTCCTCCGTAACTTCTTCTTATTATTTAGTTCCGTCGACTTATGCCACAAATAGAATGCCCAGATGGCTGGATCGTCCGCCTTTTATACCACACTGTAATCAAAACTGTCCAGTTTGAACCTGAAATTCTTCGTTGGCCTTCCCTTCTTAGGTGTGTTAAAAGTCTGCTTTTATTCTACCATTATTTTCTTTGACCCTTATTAAATTTTGCAGAAATCATCTGGATATGCCAGTGGCTTTGACCACGCGGACTTGAACTTTATTAAAATATCCATTTTCGGACTTTTTAAAAACATTAGCTTTTATTACAAAGCACACGTACATATTGTATATTATTTCACGGGACTGACCGCTTATAGGTTTTCTTTCCTTTAAATTGGTATCCATTCCACAATACCTTAAAAAATTATGTAGGAATAAATTAAGTATTTATTTTCAAATAAGGTAATTTGGCGTATTACATCTCTATACAATTCTTTTCTTCTTTCTTTAGGTATTGGCCTTTACGTTAGTATTTTGCCATTAGTCAAGTAGAAATTTGCATCAAACTTTAAATCAATTATAATTAGTCATCAGTCATAAGCTGTCAGTAAGTCATGTCTTGGTCTTAAGTAAAACGGTGGCTTCGTTACTCAAGCTAGTCTATTGAGATTTGGCGCCAGCGAGGAATTAGACCATACACCAATTTATTCATGATTACTTGATTTGTGCACTTTCACTGAACAAAATTAATCTAATTCCCACCTAAATTAACTAATTTCACTCAATATAAACACGAAATTCAATAACTATGAAAAAATTACGACCATCTTCATTCACGATGGCGCCAAAACTCCCTATACAATTCTTAATATTGAAATATTGCGTGCTGTAACTTCTATCACAGTCGAAGTCAGTTTGTCGCAACTTTCATACAAAAAAATTAAAAAAATAAGTTTGCTATGTTTTTTATTAGACTACATCATATGACACTAGTTGCCTTATATCTGAATGCCTTAAGACTTACTTTCAAATTATACGGGTTTTTTTCACCATGTTATGTCAAGTAACATGTGTAAACTTCATACAAAATTCGGGTTTGCTATGTATCTATGGAAGTTCCGCCCCTTATTACGTAGTATTTATATACTCTTTGGTCGAGGTACTGACGAGTTTGTCGGCTAAAAAGACGATCACACATCGGTTTTTTGATCGGTTAAATTCGTAAACACGAAATATACCGAAGCGCATAATTGAAATAGTATATGTGTACTGATATTATTGGTATAGTTGAACTACATCACTATACAGTACCCATCAATGGGGCGTATTACACTGTCAATATTATCACGATCCTAATATCGTGATATCGCAAGTATTGAAATGGGCTACCACATTTGTCAATAATATCATCATCAGTAAACAGTTGAATGTACTTGAGTGAAGTTGTGTTTCAAATTTGATTAAAATTAAGTTAATCCGAATCCGAGTAGAAAGCAGCTATAGCAATAATACTCTTATTAACGTTAAAATCTAAAGAGAAGAGAAGTGCTGGACTCCTTTGCAGAATAGACCATCTGCCTTTCGACCAGTCAGCCCGTAAAAGGCTGGCATAGGATTACCGTCACTAGCACCGTGACGTCGTACTAGGTGATCGAGTTTCGCAGCAACTCGTCCGGATTGGTACCATCGCGTAACCTATTTCTGTCGCCATAACGTCAATGCTTGCCGTTGACGTGTTCCGGTTCGGAGGATAAGGTAGCTGGTAAACTTACTTTGGGTTGAGGCTTAACATCCCGGCCTCAGGTTGGCAACACACCACTACCGACTTTGGTGTTTCTAGACGGCATGAATTTCTTACCATCAGGAAATATATCTGCTAGTTTGCCTTCTATTAAAATATAAAAAAACACACCTAAATATGACACAAGAAATAATCTTGGGCGGCGACGTGGACGATTTGGGCAATTATTTTAAAATATTTATGTTTAGGGTTCCACAGAGCTAGACACGTTTCATATAAGAGAATAAATTCCTTCAAGTCATTATTTCTTTCGTTTACATTACTGTCAACGACACAGCGTATGCGTATTTTGTCATACATCGTCACTACTCACACGTTGTTCCGTCATGGCTGCAAGCGAATAGTGACATAAAATATCTCGATGCGCCTACATTTCAATATTATTGAAGCCACGCCCCCTGAATATCGTGGATTTCAAGATTTCCAGAAATCTTGTGATATTATCATGATACCGCGATACAGCATATTACACAATCAATATTATCATGGTATCGTGATAATATTGATAATGTAATACTGCATAATCATCCATCTTGTAGACCCATCTACCTGCTACCAGTGATTTATAAGTTATTTGAAAAGATCCTCCTAAAACGACTGACAACCATTTTGAACGAAAAAATAATAATTCGAGATCATCAATTTAGATTCAAGGATCAACACTCTACCATCGATCAAGCACACAGAATCACCAATGTTACTGAAAAGTCGTTAGAAGAAAAAAAAATTGTTAGTCAGTTTTCTTGGGTGTAGTGCAAGCATTTGATTAAGTTTGGCATAACGGCCTAATTCACAAACTGAGACGCATGTTTCCTATAAAATTCACAAACATTTTACAGGAAAAGCCTACTCTGGACTTAAAAAAATTAAAGCCGAAGTGCCTCGAGGAAGTGTACTTATAGTGATCTGGTTTATACTTTATACTTGTGACATACTGAAAAAGTAAATATCACTATTGCAAATTTAGCTGATAACATGGCTATTATTGTATTGGGAAGTACACAAGAAGAAGCAACAGAAAAAGTATAAATTGCTTTAACTAAAGTCTTGTCATGAACAAAAAATTGCAGATCAGACTGAATAAAGCCAATTTTAGATATACCAATTTTACTAACAAAAAATTAAAAGATATAACAATTTACATCATTGAGCAAATAGTGCCATACTCCAACGCAGCTAAAAGACCTGGGTAAAACACTCGCTACAAAGCTACGCTGAAAAGCTCACGTTAAAAATAATTGAGAAGAGTTAGGCATACGTTGTAGGCGTTTGAGTAAAGAGGCCACCGCTTTACTTAACACCCTGACATGACTTTGACTTACGACTGTGATAATTATGTATCTCATTTGCCAACTCAAAATGGAAAAGTGTACATCAAGTAGCTATCAAATGACGTCATTTGTGTTTACTATCTCTATTGTATTTCTGTTGGTCACTGGAGATAGCAAATATAAAACACGTCTTTTGACAGATATTTGATGTACACTATTCCGTTTTAAGTTGGCCACTGATATACGTAATCAGCCCCCTGAAATGACTTATTACTGATAAAAAGAATTTATTCATACGGAAGACGTGGCAGCATGGCCTTGTCTAAGCATGTCCAAGAAAGGAGCAAATTAACAAAAAGAAAATTAAAAAAACTGAGTGTTTGGCGCCATTGTGAATAAAGATGGTCGTAATTTTTTCACAATTATCGAATTTCGTGTTGATATTGAATGAAATTAGTTAATTTAGGTGGGAATTAGATAAATTTTGTTCAGTGAAAATGCACAAATGAAATAATCATGAAGAAATTAGTGTATCGTGAAATTCCTCGCTGCCACCAAATCCTATAGACGAGCTTGAGTAACGAAGCCATCTCTTTACTCAAGACCTTGACATGACTGTAAATAGTGACTAATGATTGTGTAAGAATTAATTAATACGGAAGACATGGTAACATGGCGTAATGGCTTTAACCGGCCCCAGAACGGGGCAAACTAGGGATGCGACTTGCCTGGTAAAAAATCGATTTTAATATTTTTAAAATAATCGAATTTCAAACAATCGATTTTTTTTGCAATGACTTCATGAATTCGAGTGCTACCACAACAATATGTTTGCCAGGTTGCAAGTAATTTTTCTACTTCTATAACAGAGTTGCTGTTAAAATATCGAGAGTACAATGTAAAACTACGAAATAAATAATCTATTTAGTAAGTCAAAGCTGCGGTTATTAAAAAAAAGTTGAGAGGTGTCAAGGGACACCCGGATGGAACGAAGTTCTCTCTCCCCCCTCCCTCTCTCAATCTCTAGTAATTTTGTTGAACGAAGTTCTCTTTCTTATAGAGAGAGACAGACAGAGAAACATGAAATAAAAAAAAGAAAATAAAAATATAAAAAATAAAAAAAAAATGAAAATGAAATTTAAAAAAAAAATAGAAAATGAAAATTTAAAAAAAAATTGTCTGACCCGGGATTCGAACCCGGGACCTCATGCAGCCAAGTCCAACTACTGAAACGCTAGACTACAAATCAAAAAGTGTCGTGACAACATTTTCGTAAGAATTTTTTTTTCTAACCCCCATTCACAACGTGCAATAAGGAACTGCGTTCCAAAAAACGAAAGTATCGTGTGAAATAATTTTGGTTAATAAATCGAATACTAAAAATCGATAAATTGAAAAAAATAATCGATTTTTTAAATAATTGTTAAAAAGAATTTATTCATAACGAAGACGTGGCAGCATGGCCTAGTCTTAGCATGTCCAAGAAAGGAGCAAATTAACAAAAATAAAATTAAAAAAACTGAGTTTTTGACGCCATCGTGAATGAAGATGGTCGTAATTTTTTCACAATTATTGAATTTAGTGTAAAATATGAGCAAAATTGGTTAATTTAGGTGGAAATTAGTTAAATTTTGTTTAGTGAAAGTGCACAAATGAAATAATCAAGAAGAAATTAGTGTAACATCAATTTCCTCGCTGCCGCCAAATCTTATATACGAGCTTGTGTAACGAAACCACCGTTTTACTCAAGATCAGACATGACTTTGTAAATTAGTGACTAATGACTGATATAAAGAATGAATACGGAAGACATGAATTGAAAATATATAACAAGAAAAAGATTTATTGAAACGGAAGACGTGGCTGTATGGAGTCAGATCCTTTGTCTTTCCCCGACTGGGATAAAATTAAAAAACAACAACAATAAAAACAATTTGATTTTTGACAAATGGTAGTACTCTACTTTGTGACTGACAGCAATAAGAATAAGTTTCAGGTACCTAGAGTACCTACCTACATAATACATATTTCAAAACTTACGTAGAATCTCAATCAAAGACTCGTCAGAGTATTGTGTTCTGTGATCAAAGACTACATCTCAATCAAAGCATAGAATTACTTTTAAGAATTAAAGTTTTACATTTTATTCCATTGAAATTTAAATCAAAGACTACAATACTGTCATTGAATAAAATATATTGTAACTTACCACGATATAATTTATGACCTAAGAATATGCTACAACGATTTGGAAAGTTTTAAAGTAGTTTCAGAAAAGAAGTGTTTCTTTTATTATATTTACAAAAAAATAGTTGGAGATTAACTAACTGACAAAATTATTCGAGAAAAGTGAAACGATTTTTATCACAAATAGTAAGTGACGGTAATCCATTGTCATTATGATTTCATTTTAAATCCGTTGATTTAATTAATATTTTACGACAATTGACTGAATAGTCGAGACTACAATTTATTTCAGTATCCAATAAAGACAATGAATTCTATTGGTACTGAACGTAAGGAAGAGCAGCCACCTCATTCAAGAATATTTGTCGTAATCAGTAAACACTTACGTGAAGATGATTTGAGACCAGCGTTTGAAAGCTGTGGGACTATTGAAGATATTCACATACCAAAGGACCGTAGCACCGGTGAATCTAAAGGTGTAGCCTATATAAAATACGAAAAAACATCTTCAGCAGCTGCTGCTATAAAAAAATTCCACATGAAACCTATCAATGACGAAAGTAAGCCAATGAAAGTTATGTTAGCGATTAACAGGAATGGTGGTCCCACTCAAAATGAAAAAGAAGATAACTATAGGCGCCTTTTTATTAAAGTCCAGAAAGATGCTACTGAAAATGAAATAAGAACTCATTTCTCATCATTTGGGCGTGTAGAATCTGTCAATTTTGTTAGAGATAAGCAGACTGATATTTGTAAAGGGTTTGCTTATGTTCTCTTCAAAACATTTTATGATGCAGCATGCGCATATGAAAGTTGTGATAAACAATATAAACCCATGTTTGCAACCCCAAGAGAAGATCTAAAGCGTAGTCGTAATAGCTTTGATATGTTAAATTATTCCAGTCCTAGAAGTAGTTTTAGTGAACGCTATCCTAAAAGTCGTATGGACTTCAACCGATCTGAAAATCACACCTTAGGGCAACAAATACAAAAACATAACACTATTGTCGCAAAGATTAGTCCATTAGTTGAACAGAAATATATATCACAACTTTTTGATCTTATCCCTGGTATGAAAGAAGTTCAGTATTCAGTGGATAGTTATAATGGATTTGCAACAGCAATAATCTCATACAATGAGGATAAATTTGCAAGTTATGCCGTGGAGAAACTTAATAATTATGAATTCCCTTCAGGAGAAATAATTTCTGTCCAACCCTATACAAACCCTTTAGCTAAAGCTGCCAACGATCTCACTAGCATTGTTAACAACTTCAAGAATGCTGTTGATGCAGGAAATCCTGATATATTGCAATTAGCTGATGCAATTGCTCAGGCATCGTCATTAATTAGAGCTGCAACCTCAGGAAACACAGAAATGAATAAAAATGTACATGATCAAAATTTTTGTAGTGTTAATCTCCCTCCACATAAAGAATTAGCCAATATTAATAGCGCTGTAGCACAAAGATTATTTATTATTTGTAAACCTCATCCTCCACCCATTGCTACTTTACAGAATGTTTTCTGTCGTTTTGGAGATCTTATTGACGTTTCTACATTTCCAAACAAAACTTTTGGCTTTGTCAAATATGCGTCCACAGGTGCTGCCCAAGAAGCTCTGAAGACATTGAATGGAGCTGTAGTATGTGGTATAAGGTTAAAAGTCTTAGAAGCAGATGAGAAACCATCTAAAAATGGTGATAAGAAAAAAAATGATGATAAAACTGAAAACATGGACTATGACGTAGATACCAAAAGAATGAGACTTGAAGATAGTGACTGAAGTTTGACTTTTCGTGGACATTTTTGGTGACAGCAATGAATTTTACTATCTGACAAAATTTGCTTATAAAATTAATTAAACTTTACTCATTAGTTATGTAATTACAATTAAAGTTTGTTTTTATATTTAGTTTTAACATGACAGGATTTAATTAATTACTATATTTAAGAATAACATATGCTTGTTACTTTTGACTAATTCATTTAATTGACCAGTTCCAAATTACTTCAGTTACCCTCAATTGGACATTCACATGACAGATTTTCTACAAATATTCATTCATTTATTTATATTTCAATACACCTTTCCAAAATTTAACCAAATGATACCTTACCATGGATTACAATTTCATAGTTACAACTAATACTTTTATGTAGACAATGGCAACTACATTATTGTTATTTATTTTATTATTAATGATAAAACTCAATAATGTAGATGTACAAGTCAAACATGACACTGACTATTACCTTCATGCGATAAACAACTAATTGTTGTCCATGACTGCCATTTTTCTCCTTTTCTGTAGCAACCACTTGAGTGATCTGAATAAACATGACAAGTAACAGGTAGACTTTCATACTAATAATGTAAAAATAAGTATGGTTGATTTTGACAAAGAAACTGAATATTTTTTTAGATATTATTTCTCATAGTTATCTGTACCCACTAATATAAAGCTAAAGAATTTGTTTGTTTGCTTGAACATGCTAATCTTAAGAACTACTGGTCCGATTTGAAAAATTCATTTAGTGTTAGATAGCCCATTTATTGATGGCCTAAATGTCATTACGATAAAACCAACAGGAACGGAGCACCGATGAATAGTGTTAAAAAATACGGGGATTTTTTTCGTATGGAGACATTCCGCTGCATGCGCTCCCAACGGACTATCATAGGGAATGAAAGTTCGTTTGAAAACCCTAACTATTTTACGCTGAGTCGCGGGCGAGCAGCTAGTATATTATAATACTCTAGTATATTATATAATATATAGCTAGTATATTATAGAAAGAATAAGAGAAACTAAAAGAATGCCATCCGTACAAAAACGCCACCTTTAACTTCAGTGTGTTGAGTGTGAGTTTCGCACGAATTTACTTTACTACCGCATTTTGCGTTTGGACGATCCAAATGTGTGGAATAATTTAGTTGTTTCGACTATCCGCTAGAGGCGCTGACAATAACTCCATACATTTAGGTCATTAAACGCAAAGGGTAAAGTAATAATAGGGAAACGTAACTTAACGTAAACTTTGGCACACTGGGGACTAATACAGACAATAAGTATCCTAAGATAGACTATACTACGAATGGGTTACAATATATGTTATTAAGGTCACCTGAGGTAATTGCGTACCATTTTGAGTTCGGCGAAGTTTGAATTCTTTTTACAAAATATATATAATAGTTATACAAAATCTTTAATTACAAATGAAATTTAAAACAATATAAATTCGTTTGTTTTTTGCCTGTAATATAATAAGTTATAAAGGATTTAAAAAAAAATGACAATTTTAGACGCATTTTCTCGTTTTGGGGTAATTGCGTCTTTAGTTAATAAAAATTTAAAGTGGCTAACTTCCATGATCGGTGTTTTTATATAACAACTTTATTTAAGCATTGAAAAGAAATATCTTAATGGATCTAGAAAATAGCTTGTTTTATGGATCGTAGGAATATTTTAGTAGAGATTGGGAAAATGCGTCTTACTTTTCATCGTCGCATTTACCCCATACGCAATCCAGATGTTCTCAACATTTCAGGTGTACATAACACATACTCTGTAATAACGCAAGGCCGATGGTTAATATGTATTGACTCTCCCTTTTACACCTACGTTTAAATCCCACCTTTGGATAATATAAATTGCATTGTTTTATGGCAGTATTCACACTCTTCTTCAATGTAAATGGTCATAAATGGTGAAAACGTAAAAAAAAACTACATCAAAATCATAAACTGATTAGTAACGCTTTTGCATGTTCAATATTAATTTTATTGATAAATGAATAAGGGCCTATCGGTATAGCATTGAGAAACTATCCACATCCAAAGTATTTTTTGACCGTATAAAATGGGTCTTAGGCCAAGGAGACGTAAGCTTTTGATTAATGTCCGGGCTCCTTTGCAGAATAGACCATCTGCCTTCCTGCCAGGCAGCTCATAAAAGGCGAGCATAGGCTTATCGTCACTAACACCGTGACATCTGACTAGGTGGTAGAGTTTCGCAGCGAATCACCCGGATTGGTACCACCGCCTTACCTATTCCTGCCGCCATAACGTCATGACGTGTTCCGGTTTCGAGGGTGAGTTAGCCGGTAAACTTACTTTTGCTCGATGCCTAACATCCCGGCCTCAGGTTGGCAACGCACCATTACCACATTTGGTGTCTCTAGGCGGCGTGAATTTCTTACCGTCAGGGAATCCGTCTGCTTGTTTGCCTTCCAATATCATAAAAAAAAACTTACGATATATTTTAGTATCACCATGGCGGTAGGTATAACCTAAATTCTAAATTGGAATAAAATTTATATTTCAAAAACGGTTGTCAATCCCTGGATTTAGGACTGATACGCAATTATGATGACAGCAGATGCAATGACAGCAGATGCATTTACCCCATATATTCAAATCATACCCAAAAATTTAAAGTAATGATTTCATTAAAAATAAAACGATTTCAATTAAAATTATTATCTGTACCGATAACCACATTAAATTGCAAGCGTCATGTAATAAAATCAAAACGGTAGACTCAGAAAACTAAGAGATTCTAAAAGATTTAAAACACTCATCTCACTCGACGAACTTGGCAGGAAATGTGTGCTTTTTAAATATGGCTGACATTTCAAAATCGTGATGCTAAACGCCCCCTATTACAATTTCAAGTAATAATTTAAGTTAAAATAAAGTAGCATAGATGGCGAAAGTGTTTTTATTATTTTGAATGAGATTGGAGAAATATCAAATAGACGCAATTACTTCAGGTGACCTTATTTAAAACTAGATCAAGAACATTTTTATATTTTATCTCAAACCTGCAATCTCCACTAAGTGGACGCGACCTGGCGAAACGACCCTATAGATCACTGTATAATCTAATTTTGTCACAAATACGTACAAATTAGGAGCTATTTGTGAATGTTTATTCTAAAAGCGCACATACAATAGTCTTTGAGATACGCGATTCTGCAAAACTTACCGCAGCAGGAAACGCAATATCTTGTATGGTGACGTCAAAGTTAGGACGCCGTTTTTTGACTTTAATTCATATTATTCAAAAGCGTATCTATGTATGCTTTTGAAATTTTGTACAGTAAGTAGTTAGTTATATACGCCAAGAAAGACCGAATTCAGGCATATTTAGGCGCTATGATACTTTATAATTTTTTGAAAAACCGCAATTACTCGAAAACCACAAACTTTTTTTAATCTAATTTTGTCACGAATACGCACAAAATAAGAGCTATTTGTGCAATTTTTATTTTTAGCGCAAAAATTTGAACAAACATAAGCTTTCTGCTCATGCGCAATTTATATCTCTCCGATAATTCGTTTAGAATTTTCCTGTTGGAAGAACGTTACCCCAGCAGGTATAGTTTTTCCGTTTATTTCCAAAACAACATACACAGTTTTTTTTTATTCGACGCACATTTACAGCCGATTGAGCACTAATTATATGTCCCACTCATATCACTATGAATACTTCTTTCTTGCTGGGTGGTACACCACATTGTGTCACTTCGGGTTTTATCTAGATGTGGGTGCCCTGCCTTTACCTACCTCTTCGGGGATACGTGCGTAAAGATACTTTGCACTAAGAACATATTGTATGGAATTGTATCCCAACATTATTGTATGGAAACAAGAGTCAGAAAAAGCATGAAAGTAGGATAAATGCGGTCGAAATGAGAGCGCGACGGAAAATCTATGGTGTAACGCTCGCCGACCACTTTAGTAACAGTGGGAGACACGAGAAAGAGTGGGATTGAAAGAAAGTGTTGGTACGAAAATGCGAAAGGGCATGCTCCGCTGGTTCGGTCATGTGGAAAGAATGACAGATAAAATATTGACAAAGCAGATATACAAAATGCGAGTGTGGATGGATGTACCCGGGGATACCAAGGTGGACATTCCACGATCATATCACTCGGATATTATCCGAGGGTGGTGTCAAGAGTCTCCAAAACCGGCGTGTTTGTATGAAAAGGTTGATGAATGTGAAGGAAGTCAGCCGGGTTTGTCAGGATCGTGAGGTCTGGCACTAGATACTATCTGACTGCCCTGTAAGGGACTTGGCGTGAAGATATCGTAAGAATATATTGTTTATTGATATAAGTATGTATTTGCCTGAAAATGTGAGGGTGACAATGTTCTGGCTACTTATCTAGAGAACATCATATGCAATACTTAATTGCAGTTTGAAAACTGCAGAACAACATTGTAAATAAAGCACAACACTGTAGAGAAAGCATCTAATAAATTTTCTCAAATAAGTCCGTAAAATAAAACCATCTCCTGTGGTTACTCTAGATGTTTGTCGCTCTTAGCAGTTATAACATTAATGACAATTGACAGGAGTAAGTATGCAGTTGCTTTGATGCTCAGTCACAAACTATTGATATTTGCAGATGTGCATGTCTCAATACATATTTCAGGGTCTTATGTTATTAATTCAAAGATTTAAGTACATACTATTCCATATTTAATAATAACTGGTACACAGACTAGAATGCATGAAGTATCCTATAGGATTTTTTAACTATACATGAAATTATGCAGCTATATTAAATAGCATAATCCATGACAATACATAAGAGATACACAATTTACAGCCATTCAGCTAATTACTTAAAATTAAGTAAGTTACAACCTTTTGTATTTGTATTAATTCAAAAATTTAGTTTTTATTTTTTAATAAATAAGTGACTTCGTGTATTCCAAGCAGCAACTTGTTAATCTGGTTATCATAAAGCAAGGCAGAGTCATCTTGTTGAGCTGGAGTCCAATTTGAGCTAGTAACTTCTAATTGTGAATGAGCCTGGACCATCTATAAAAAAATAATTATTGTTTAAATGGTATTAAAACACACCAATTAATCTCTCCCGTACACAAAATATGTTGATGGGTCACTGTCCACCTAAAGCTTGGTCTAAACCAGTCCAAACTGCATTTGGACAATATAATATGTAAAGCTTGTGCTTGCTCTTTCCATGATCTATCTACATTCGGTTTTAAGCATGAACACTGCTACATACAGCATAATGCTCTTGCACTGTTTGTCTTGACAGGTTTTGAGGCGAACAATCACTCAATTTTAACATTAATTACTCAAAATTAGTTGAGACCACTTTTTCATTGATATTCTAGTTCCACAAGTAAAGTAAATCTTAGAAACAAGTCAGCTTTGCACTATCTACCCATTAAAATTTTTTTTCTGATCTTCAATTAATGGTTGCCTGTAAGAGATCTCTGACTTGACGATCAGGGCACCTTATTATAACATATTTGTTATTTCTCTATATTTGGTGCACAATAAAGAGTTATTGTATTGTAAATAAAAAATTAAACACAGTTAATAATATAATTAACTTTAAAACACCAGCATTGCATCATTTACTAACTGTGTGTTGCAGATGTAAATGGGCAATGGTGACAATTCCATCAGGTAGCTCACTAGCCTGTATGCCAGTTTTATCACATAAAAAAATAAAAGCAGTACTTAATATCACAACCTTCCTTTTTGGAACGTTGATAGCAGTAGAGTTGAAACCAAGATCCTTTACTCGGTTTGCGTTGCATTCATGTGACATTTACACTATTGATGCATAATATATTATGTTATCTTACATAAGCCATCCAGATTAAGTTTAAAATGTTAAGTAAAATGTAGCACTGGTCAAGCAGTTAAGTGCAATTGATATTACATACAGACATAAATATCTAGACACCAAGTCTCTTACGCAGTAGGCAGATAGAATAAAGTGCAAAATCCCATGATAGTGGTGGACATATCTGGTTTCCTTCACTTTCATTACTCTATTTATACAAAGATGCCGGTTACGGAGACTTAATACCACCTTATGGTAATTTGATTATGGAATATCAACCTAGGCATCCCAGGGTACCTAATTCAAAATAAAATTCAAATTCACATTGTATATCTGCTTTCCTGTGTCATTCTTTCAGCGGAGCGTGTCCTTTATCATTTGGACACCAACTCTTTCTTTCAATCTCACTCTTTCTCATTTCTGTTTGCTGCAGAATATAAGCCTTCCAAAACTATTGCCTTTAACTCAAAATTTTTACCAATGAAGTGCAAGATGTAGCAAATAATAGTGATGTTGAGAAAGTGTAACTGACCCTATGTCTTCAATGTTGTTGCATGAAATGATTCAAAAGTAAAATTTTATTACCAGGCTACATCTAGGATTGTGAAATTTACCTTAGTAAAGCCATTAACTTCTTCACATAATTGTGTCAATTTTTCCTCTAGTTCCACATTTCTGTTACCCTGGTTTTGTCTAACAGCTGTTATGTTGCGAACTTGCTTTCCAAAAAAATCCAAGGTGTCTGCATACTGTTCTAAATTTATGTTTTGTTGTGTTTCTCTGTGCATAAATTCTTTCTCTGGTTGTGGTAAAACAAATTTTTTTCGTAAATCTTCTGTATAACTTTTCATTGAAGCAATAACATTGTCAAGATTAATATCGCTTGTGTTTTCAGCCATATCTGGCATTAATAGTTTCGGTTCATCAGCCGCAAGGAATAAGGATAAGTGATCTTGACCGGGATCATTGTTACCTCCATCTAAAGAATTCACCTTAGGCACAGTACTGAGCAAAGCTCTGATTTCGTTCAGAACATTTTGGGAATCTCTCAAGTCTTTGTCTAAATGTGCGGTAATATTTTGAAGACTATCTAGTTTCACTGTCGTTTGCAAGTATTGTGAAAATGCTTCTGGATTAAATTTACTATTCGAATCCATTCTAGTTCAGTGATTTGTATCCCAATTATCGTTAGTTTTGAGCTAGAGTATATTTCCGTATATCAATAATCAAGTACCCACACAATTAACTACTT
>NJDC01004643.1:30736-41205 GCA_002245475.1 Calephelis virginiensis
ACCTGAGGCCGGGATGTTAGGCCTCGAGCTAAAGTAAATTTACAAGGGTAAGGTACCCTACCCTCCGAACCGGAACACGTCAACGGCAAGCATTGGACGTTATGGCGGCAAGAATAGGTAAAGCGGTGGTATCAATCCGGGCGAGTCGCTGCGAAACTCCACCACCTAGTAATAATATATTACCTATTATACTTACGGCAAC
Organism: Calephelis virginiensis; assembly: GCA_002245475.1. Taxonomy (NCBI): domain Eukaryota; kingdom Metazoa; phylum Arthropoda; class Insecta; order Lepidoptera; family Riodinidae; genus Calephelis; species Calephelis virginiensis. The sequence continues at coordinate 30,939 of NJDC01004643.1, forward strand.
ACAACTACTTTTGTACATTTTGAAAGGTGATAAAAATAGTGACCATATTCGGACCATGTTTTCCATACATTTATCCTTATCCAAACAGATAGTTTCATATTCAAGACTGTTTCAATGCTTTGAGATTACTCATCGAATTATTCAAATCGAACACTCCATTGAAAAGATATTATGAAATTAAAATTTCATTCTAAACAAAATACCTACCTCCCTACCTAATTTTTTTATAGAAGAAGAGGCAAACGAGCAAGTGGGTCACCTGATGGAAAGTGATCACCTCTGCCCACGGACATCCGCAACACCAGGAGTATCACAGATGCGTTGCCGACCTTTACGGAATGAGTACGCTCTTTTTTTGAAGGTTCCTAAGTCATAATCGTTTGGGAATACCGCTTTCGGTAACTGATTTCACAAATGTGTTATACGATGTAAAAAATGTCTTCGTAATCGCACAGTTGTAGATCGCCACGCATCGAGATGATGGGCATGATAACTTAAGCTCTGACGCGATGTCCAAAGGTGGAAATCAGCGGCTGGAATTAAACCAAACAACTCCTCAGAGCATTCCCCATGATAGATGCGGTAGAGAACACTGGGTGACCCAACATCTCTACGCAACGCTAAGAAATCAAGCCAATTGGTAATTGCCCCGTCATTGACAATTCAAATTGCCCTACGTTGAAAGCGGTCAAACGGGAGGAGCTGGTACTGTGGAGCCCCTGCTCAGAGTTGAAAACAGTACTCCATATGAAGCCGAATTTGCGCTTTATATAGTTGTAAGCGATGGGTCGGCTTGAAATACTGTCTCGCTTTACTGAGCACACCAAATTCTTCTCCTCAAGATGACCACGAAATTGAATATTGCTCGAAATGTCAACGCCGAGTATACCAATGCAGGCTGAGGCAGAAAGGGAAACGCTCTCAAATCGAGGAAATGCGACAAAGGGAGTTTTTAGCGGGAAACGCGCAAACTTGTGTCTTGCTAGGGTTAAATTCCACCAGATTCTGCCAGCCCCAAAACGAAATTTCAGACAAAAGATTGTCAATTTTAGACACAAGTTGGTTCCGGCTCTCGATGACATTTTCCCGCGATATATTATGTCGGCCAAAGTACAAGGCTTCCCCAGTAGTGTCGTCTGCATAGCAATGAGTGTCACTAATTTGCAACATGTTATTGATATGCAGAAGAAACTAAGTAGGAGAAATCACACAGCCTTGGGGAACATCAGCATTGACAGGTTTGGACTCCGAGCACACACCGTCGACAACGACCTTGATGCTACGTCCCGTCAAAGAGTAAAGATTTGATTGTTTGTTGGTATTGGATCCGAAACTACTATATTGATTTTAAAAAAGATTGCCATTACGAGCCAAACATTACTACTGGTGAACATAAGCTACGTCATTTCTCGGAAAAAATCGAAATTTGTTCACACAATTCAAATTTGTTCACACAATAGATAATTTTGACTTTGGTTTGTTTATCCCTTAGCAAAGAATTTGAATAAGTTGTAATCTTTATATGTAGAAAGATTAAACACTCATAAGTTACGCACAGTTTTAAAACAAGAAATATATTTTTTTAATATTTCTATATAAGTAACATGCCGTGCCGGCAGAAATGAAAACTAGAATATTAACGTTGTGCAATTTTGATAGTTTGGAATGGTTAGGGAATAATTTTGCACGAATTGCTTTAATAAACAGTATGAAAGTAGTATCATTTATGTGGTAGAATACAATATTAATTTTTTGTGCTATCGTACACAAACATAACAACACGAACATTCGCGCAAGCGCCCTGCACTGCCTAAACGAAACAGCAGGCGCAGGCATATATTTTCGCCGCGCCGTAGAAAGAGAGGGGATACTTTCTCTCATACGCCGCACCAGCTGTTTACTCTTCGTCCGTCTTACGAATTTTCGATCAGGTCACGTATTGAGACGCGAGTTTAAAACTTTTTGCCCATTCCAAAAAAAGTGCGCAACTTCGCTTAAGAAGTTTCCACTTCCAAAGGGGGTTATTAGAAATTTAAATAAAAAAAGTAAATACAATGTATAAAATTAATATCATGTGTATGTAGGTATTTACTAGACGAGCTCGTAGCAAACAGAACACGCGTCCAAATATGTGTGGATACGGTAACCATAACTGTGCCACAATCGTTTTACCCCTCATTAAAATCCGACGCTACACAAGTATCACAGTGCCAACTGGTGAACTATCACTCCCATATACACCAAACAACTATTCTAAATGATGGCCATCTGCATTGACCATTACCATTCGCCACAATGTTAACCAAAGTTATAGTAGAGAGAGTAGAGTATACCCATACACTAAAACCGATTTGTGGTCTGAATCGCCTCTGTGGTCTAGCGGTCCGGGTGTTGGACTTGACTGCATGAGGTCCCGGGTTCGAATCCCGGGTCGGCCAACAAAAAAAAAATTGGATTTTTCCAATTTTCTAATAAAAAAATGTTGGTCGGGATTGGAATTGTGCCCGGTTGGCGATAGGCTTGCCACCTATCACATTGTGGGACTTAGTATCTTCGGCTAGTCGTGGGTGCCTTGGTTGTACCTCTGCCTACCTCTTCGGGGATATGGGCGTGAGGATACTTTAAAACCGATTTGACTTAAAATGGGTAACCTCAGCGTAAAGAAACAGAATATCATTTTAGCGGATTAGTCTTGCCTAAAAAATATAATTAAATAAGCCGAAATATAAAACAAGGTAAAACGAGTGAGTTTCTCTGGCGAATATTTGTGTTCAATGTCGAATGATTTTGTTTAGTTTTGTTTGTAAATAAATGAGACTCAATTTCACTAAACCACTAAAATAAAACCACCAGGCACTAAAAGCAATTTTACGCCACTAATAGGGGTGCGAAAACCACCAGTTTTAGTGGAAAATCCACTAAGTTGGCAACAATGTACACAATGGCCCATGCGGGACCACTACAGACCATCGCCATTGTGTACAGGGGGTAATTATATATGATGGCGGACAATTGTCAATCGTGGCGCGCAATCGGGGAGTTGTCGGTTTTTTGGGCACACTTCAAAGGAATCGTGGCGTGGCGTGGCATGTGGTGTTTACACAATCGGCCATTGTTTAGTTCGTCACCGGCCGCTAACCGGGATAGTACTTTTGTGTTGCGTGCTAGAACTAGAATTTTTGATCGTCCAAAATGTCAATAACGTGGAGCAATGAAGAAACTTTCAGGTTTATTGATTTATATCAAACTGAGCCCGCAATTTGGGATCCAAATAATGCACTGCACAAGGATAAGACCAAGGTATGTTTATACTATTTTATTGTTGTTAGAAATTGGACGCAAACAAACAATAACATGTCAATGCACACAACATTTTGAGAAAAGTGAGTTTGAATATTCACAACAATTTTTAATTACTTTGAATGGAAATATTTTAAGGAAAACGGTCATGTTTTTGATTATTTTAAAATTAGTTTATTAGTATACAGATATGCATTAAAAATACTAAAAAACAAATGGTATACATAATATTTTTTTCAGTTTTGTGGGTTAACATGTTATTGTTTATTTGCGTATTTATTTATACTATTATTATAAAAAGGAAGGACTTAAATTGTTTGTTGGAATTTAATAGGCTCCGAAACTAATGTAATGATTTGGAAAATTCTTTTAGCCATAGAATCCTTATGTATTATACCTGATGAAAATAGGCGATAAAAAAGCCTCGTCTGAAAATAATATGTAGTATTGTGGGTACGATGCTTTCAGGTGAATGATGCATGGAATCGCATTGCAGACTCCCTGTAAATTCCTGTTTCGGAACTAAAAAAAAGAAAGAGACATTGATGTCAGCATTTCGGATGCATTTGAAAAAAAAAACAAGATTCGATCCGATCTGGTATGGGAGAAGAAGAAATTTATAAGCCAATTTGGGGTTTTTATGATGCTATGGAGGCATTTTTGAAAGGAAAATATACAAGCAAAAGTATTATATCGACAGGTGAACAAAGGGTAAGTAAAACAATTAAATAGTGTCCAATATTTTTTATTAATTAGTAAGTACGTATTTACCTACTCATTTTGATTTCCACAAATTATAAACTAATTAAATTATGCATCATAGGCCCTACCACTGCATAGTCGACTTTGATGGATGTAATTCATAAAATTTGATCTTATTTGCGTAGCATTCATAGGAGCCCGACGAGGTACAGATTGTAATGGTAATAGATTTTCTTCATGGTTTACTCTCATACCTAAACAGATTAATTTACCATTGCTATTATAACTGTCAGTACTGCCTGGTGGAGTATAAATATTGCGAGATGATTTGCTCTTTCTTAAAAAAATGTGTAGTAATAAACGTCTGTAGGTTATAATAGAAGTAAGAAGTAAGAAATACTCTAAAAACTGATGATAATATCCCGAAAGTATTCTCTACGACCGCACGAGAACGTGATAGTTGTTGATTGAACATTCTTTCTGGGGTACCTAACACATGATATCCAGGAAAGGGCTTCATAATATGAGTACTAAGAGCAAAAGCGCCATCACCCAGAAAAACATAAGGCATATCAGTATAACTTCCAGGAAGTGGGCAACTAGGTGGTAAATTAAGGGTCACATCACATATTTTTTTCCACAAATTGCTTTGATTTAAAACACCTCCATCACTAATTCTCCCTTGGCTTCCTATGTCAGCAAACAAAAAACAGTAATCACTATCTACTAGGGCTAATAAAACGATGCTGAAACTTCCTTTGTAATTAAAGTATTTAGATCCGGCATGAGCTGGTGCTAATATGGTAATATGCTTCCCGTCTATCGCGCCAAGGCAATGTTGAAAACTGAATCTTTCAGTTTTGGTCAGCTATTCTTCAGGACTTGTGGGAATCCGAAAAAATAAATATATTATTTCAGGCATTCATTGGAGAACAGACAGAAGATGAAACGGAAACTCCAAGTGATGCTAGAAGCAACACAGAACAAAGGACATAAATATAAATATACCTGTACAGAGGAGACGTTCAGTTAAGCCACCTGAGTTAGAAAAAGCAGATAAGGAAATGTCAAAGGCTTTTAATACGTTAAACCGACTTGTATGGGAAGCTTCTTGCTAACAAACTCAAAAAATATTCAGATAATGAGAGACAAGAAATAATGCACGAAATTGATGGATTACTATTAAGACGGCGTCGCATTTGTAGTCCTAAATACGTATCTTCACCTTCTCAAATCAGTAAACTTCCGTCTTCAGCCACCAGCAATTCTTGTCCATCACCGTTGTCACCTTGGATTAATCGCCCCTCATCAGTGTCTTCAAATCATTCTTATATAATTACTCCTCCTATACAAAGCCCATCACCTATTTCACCTGCGCAAACTCCATCCCCTCTTCCACCTACTGAACTCCCCAATGCCTCATATACACAAGAAGTAGTTTATCAATCCCCCAACAGAATCCATAGACCTGTTCCTAGGATCCATATACCCGAGGGATCCATGCAAATGATTTCTGACGAAATGTATTCTCAGACACAGAGTCAGTCTCAAAATATTTTGGCTGATGCTTATACAAGAGCTATGAATAATAATTGTTAAAATGACCACTTAAAAAATTGTAATGGGGAAATAATTATTGATTATTTTTTTTTACTCACAAATGTTTTATTAACTCACCTTAATCATGTCTTTTAGCACTTGGTTCAGAGCCAAACATACTTCAGGAATAATTCTAGATATGAGTGTACTTGATATTTTAAAATGGTAGTGCAGGCTCTTATAACTGTCTTCAGTCGCAAGAAATCGCAATGTCAATGCTAATCTTATTTTTGGAGGTATTGCTTCTCGACCATATGTATCCTTTTTTGCAATAATTGTCGATATTTTTTGCAATATAAATTCGAAATCACTAGATGACATACGAACAAAGTTATCGAATTCCCCTGATGGTTCTGCAACAAGGTCACTTAAAAAATTGTCCATGAATTGCTTGAAAACGGTAAAAAAAATTTTAGTCTTGCTTACGTTAACATTCTATAAATATTGATATCACAACCTAAGTACCACATTAAAAAATCTACGTACCTTGCCCTGTTTCGATGAATGGTCAGCATCCACCATCGCCTTTTCGCCATTTTTTTAATAAATTTGTGACGGTACACACTTCTGTAATACTTGTAACTTGTAATACTTGTACTCCTACACCGAAAAAGGCTAAGGTCGTTTTGTCGACTAACAAAGTCATGGCTTCTGTTTTTTGGGATGCGAAGATTTTTGTAGATTATTTACCGATAGGTCAAACTATAAATTCTAGTTATTGTTGTAACCTTTTACGAAGACTCCGGGAAGAAATAAAAGAAAAAAGGCCGGGAATGTTGCGTAAGCAAGTTTTGTTTCATCAAGACCATGCACGTGTTCACACTTCGGTTGAAACAATGTCTGTAATCCATGATTGTGGCTACGAATTGCTGCCCCACCCACCTTATTCGCCGGACTTAGCCCCCTCGGATTATCATTTATTTCCAAATTTAAAAAAACACTTGGGTGGCTCGAAATTTTCGACCAAAGATGAGGTGATAGTCGCAGTAAACGACTATTTCGTCGACCTTCCGGAATTTTTTTTTTTCGAGGGGATAAACAAGTTGCAGGTCAGGTGGAAGAAGTGTGTTGAGCTAGATGGAGACTATGTCGAAAAATAAAAATAAATTAAGACCCACTTTTTTTTCATTTTCTTGGTCGGGCTTAGAACTTTTGGATCTACCCTCGTATTATTTCTTTTTTTTGGGCTCAAACAAATAAAAAGTTTGTTTTTGTTAAATGTTTATTATTTACATTCATTACAAATATATTTTTCATCCACATATATTTCTAGCCATGTTAATCCGTAAACTTATTTAGCTATATTTAATTTCAATCTAAGTATAACAAATGCAACAAAGATAACACGGTTTAAGCTAGTTTGTATTCCTATCCTATCCCTATAGAACTTGACATTTTTTATTAAACCACTTGGAGTACTGACTGTTTTTTTACTACTATACAATAAACACATTTTTATATACAATAAACACTTTTTTGTTTTGAAATATACACGAAATATGCATTACCTGCACTAACTGTGTAATTTACTTTCAGTAATTAATATTTTCATTATCAATATTTTTAGTTTTGAAATTATATTTTATAAAGAATCTAGTAGAGCAGATAAGAACATAGATCTGATGACAGTATCAGACATCAGTACAGTAGTACTGATCAAAGACACCTTCCATGTCAGAAAGTGTGTTGCAGTTGACTTAAACAAATTGTTACGTACGTTTTCTTGCAGTGCTAAGACTCTCTTGCTAGACTCTGTGTTGTGTACAAGCCAGACATCTTTTAGACGTCTTGTTTCCTTTCTATTATCCACTTTGCATTCTACCACGACAATTCCTCTTCCTATTGGACAACAACAAAGAGACAACCAACCCGTCTGCTGTTGCAACAGTATAGTTTGAATCAAATGGCTTAAACTCATGGAACACACCACTTCTTAAGGCAATATGCGTAGTAGCTCCATTTTCTACGTACTTGTTTACCCTGTCTACATAGCGTGAACAAGCATAATCTGCCATCAATGTAACATTTTGTACTTATTGCGATAAATAGAGATTAATAGAAAAATCTTGGTCATATAGTTTATTTAAATTTGACAAAAAATAAAACATCTTTTTTTTAACGTATTTTTATTTTAGCACTTGCCCTGTGCTTGGGATAAATTTTCTATAAATTTTAAAGAAAGAAAAAATTTCGCCCCAGACAGGATTACCCGCGTTAACGGGTTAGGAAGGAATTAAAAATTTCGCCACGGGACTTGAATCCTCAGTAGCTCAATTGGTTAGAGCATTCGTCGGCTTGAGACGAAAGGTTACAGGTTCAAATCCTGTCCGGGGCGAAATTTTTTCTTTCTTTAAAATTTATAGAAAATCTTTTTTTTTTTCTTCCTTAAGGTTTTGGCAATCTCGTTAGTATTTTGCCACTGGTCAAGTAGAAATTTGCATCAAATTTTATATCAATTATAATCAGTCTTCAGTCATAAGTCGTCAGTAAGTCATGTCAGGCTCTTGGGTAAAGGGGTGACCTTTTTACACAAGCTCATGTAAGGAGATTTTGCGGCAACGAGGAAATATACGATACGCTAATTTCTTCATTATTATTTCATTTGTACACTTTCACTGAACAAAATTGTACAAAATGCCACTAAAATTGACTAATTTCACTCAATATCAACACAAAGTTCAATAATTATGAAAAAAATCGAACATCTTTTCTTTAAAAGTAAAAATAAATGACAAACCTTAATAAATAGTTCTTAATACATTTTTAACCCTTAATTGGTCGACTCGGGTGTCACGCACCCCAAAGCAGGTTTCCATTCTCATAACTTTTTAAAATTTGAATTGAGCGCGCTGGTTTGTTAGCTAGCTTGGTAAATAGTATAGTAAAATTAGTCAAATTAAGTAGCATTTTAATCAACTTTTGTACAGTTTAGGAGCACAAACGAAATACCAATTTACCAATATAGTATTAAACCAATAGAAATAGATACGCGACCTAATTTCTGTTACAAAAAGTCTGAGATTTTAGTGTGGGGGGTGGCACCGCATACTAAATCTAGTTCTAGCCCTGCCTGTTCTAGATACTTCTGGGTTATGTAACATTCTGAGAAGACTGACAAAAATTACATAATATTTAAATTCATATATTTTTTATACAAAATTAAGTGTAATGGTAATCAACATAGTACAGGTATTGCATATTTTGTGTATATTTCAAATTAAAAGTGTTTTTCGTTCCAAAGTTTTTCAAGCGACAGCGCTAAAAAGAAAAACTAGGTTTTTCTATGAATTTACTTCCGTATTTCATGAATTCAATTTTTAAGACTAAAATAATGTACCTAATAACTATTTTTTATTTACTGTTACAAAATGGTTGTTTAAAGTAATGATATTATATTTAAGTTGCTTTTCTGTGTCATGCAGATTTTTGTGTAGATATAAATAACTGTTTTGTGTTAGAATAACCAGTCATTACCCCTATCAAAATGGTTTAATAAACAAATGCCAAGTTCTGTACGCATAGGACAGGAATATAAACTTGCTAAAACCATGTTAACATTGTTAGATTTTTTGTACTTACAGTGAAATTGAATATAACTGAATTAATTTAGCGGATTAATATGGCTACAAATACATGTGGATTAAAACTATAATCGTAATGACTGCAATTTATAAACAATAAACTGATTAACTTTTCATTTTTTTTTGTTTGAGTTCTCTATTTAATAACAATTTTACAAATATTTAACTATGTTAGTATCAGCACGATGATCAAGCATAGTCATATCAAGTCTCCCTGCTAGATCTATTTGGAGTCAAGTCCGTAGTCTTTGTAAAGTCGGTTCTAAGCAAGCTTCATTCAAGCTCCACTGAACTTCAGTATACAACAACAATAATAGGCATGCATGTGTGCTCACGTACACAGCCCTAATTATTTCCACCATAAGCTGCCTGGAGCGCTATTGTTAACGTGATTCTACGTTCTCGCGAGAGAGTCCTCTTATCTGTATAGTGTACTTGTTCATAAGTCTTTATAATTTGTGATAGTGTATACATTTATTATATTTCTTTTTGAGCTTTGGAGTTTGGTTTACTCTATATTACCTTTGAGTTTGTTGTTATTATTATTCTCTTTGGTACAGGTTTTGGCACCATCGTGAATGAAGATGGTCGTAATTTTTTTACAATTATTGGATTTAGTGTAAATTATGAGTAAAATTAGTTAATTTAGGTGGAAATTAGTTTAATTCTGTTCAGTGAAAGTGTACAAATGAAATAATCATGAATAAATTAGTGTATCGTGAATTTCCTCGCTGCCGCCAAATCTCCCAAAGTGAGCTTGTATAAAGTGACCACCGCTTTACTCAAGACCCTGACGTGACTTTGTAAATAGTGATTAATGACTGTATAAGAATTAATTAATATAGAACACATGTGAATAATGATTGTATAAGGATTAATTGATACGGAAGACGTTGCAGCATGGCGTAAAGGTCTTAGCCGGCTCCAGAAAGGGGCAAATTAACTTAAAAAAAATCTCTTTACTATACTTTGACAGTTTAGTGCAACTTTCTTATAAAAAAGTAAAAAAAATAAGTTCTTTTCTTTCTTAAAGTTTTGGCCTTCACGTTAGTATTTAGCCATTAGTCAAGTAGAAATTTGCATCA
>NJDC01004644.1:5646-33664 GCA_002245475.1 Calephelis virginiensis
TGTTAGGCCTCGAGCAAAAGTAAGTTTACCGGCTACCTTACCCTCCAAACCGGAACACGTCATGACGTTATGGCGGCAGGAATAGGTAAGGCGGTGGTACCAATCCGGGAGAATTGTTGCGAAACTCTACCACCTAGTCAGATGTCACAGTGTTAGTGACGGTAAGACTGCTCGCATTTTACGAGCTGCCTGGCAAGGAAGGCAGATGGTCTGACAAGTTTATTTAAAATATTACAATATATACTATGGCTATTGGAGTTGTGATGGTTAATGGATACATAAAGATTGTTTGTGTGCGTTACACGTGACGTAAGCCAGGGCGAGGACGGCACGCGCGGTGCTCGCTTGCAGTTTTTGGTGGTGTGATCAGCTGTTGTGCAATTGATTGTAAGTCGCGTGCCCAGGCCATGTGAGGGGCTTTGGGTCCTGGAGATGGCCTGAAGACTTCTTTGATGTGTTCTCGACAATGTATGACCTCCAAACAGTAAGAGAACTCATTAAAATTATAAGTTGCTCTAAATCTTGAAGAGGCGATTCACGTTAAATAATGTTAATACATATTTCACTAATAGGATAATTAGCATAATACTTATCAAAAGAGAGAATAATAAACTTATGACCAAAAACTTACATTCGATCGTTTTTAAGATGACATCGTCACAGGAACTCAGCCGCTCCTCGTAGGCCTTTTTTTTATAGAAGAGGAGGCAAACGAGCAAGTGGGTCACCTGATGGAACCGTCATCGTTGGTGCGTACTAAATCTAATAGGCGGTCTAGCACACGGGTGATAGTAATCGAGATGGCAAAAAGGACCGTAAGCTGACAGCTCAAGAATGAATAAAGACATGTCTTCTCCCCTCTCACCCTTCGCCGTTTACCATTATAATTGACAGTTGATATTAACGTACTGTTTATGAGAAAATAATATATTTAATGTCAACCGTTAAAGTTTTGGCATATATTTTCAAAAAAATAATATCTAAAATTGGTAGCAGAGCGTCTAATAATAGAAAAAATTGGTGTAAATGCTGCAAAAAATCAAGTGGAGAATTTAGACCCTTACAATTATAAAACATGAAGTATAAAATTTAAATTTTGCCAAAGACAATGTCACAATGTCCTTTTTTAAATAACTTATATCCATTGTCACACCTTTACTTTGAAGCCGGTCTATTATTTGCTGCTTATTCCATTGAGGTGTCGGTATCTTCTCAGATTTAACTGAGTGATGGTATAAGGTGATGACCATCCATGACGACAACACTTCCCGGTTCAAGTTTTGATATTTGTCAACCAGTTAAAAAATGTTTTGCCGTCCATTTCTTCGTAGTTGATATGGATTCAAATATTATCAATCCCCCTTCCACAAATCCTCTTTCACTTCCACTGTTCAAGACTATCAGCCTTTTACCTTTTCCCGTAGGGTCGCCCGGACCATTAGATAAACCGGCTCGATAAGCATCCTTTTTGCTTTTGGTCGTCGAATCTACCCTTTTGTTTTATGCCATTGTTTTAACGTATCCAGCGTTTACCCACGTTTCATCGAGAAAAAAAATACATATATACAATTCAAAAGAACCCATTTGATGTGTTAGACATTAAAACATTAAACAGCAATATGTTTTTGTCACAAATATTTTGTCTTAAAATATACATAAGTGTACATAATACATATGACATTGTTATGACATTAAAAGTTTAAAAGTAAACATTTTTCAAATTTAAACAAATAAAAGTAAAGGTATATTAAAGCAAATGTATTTTTATAGTTATTAAAATATGTAATTGTTTAATTATTTTCATTATATTTTTTAAAGTTCGACGTGAATACTATGTGTAAACGACGCGTACTGGTGTTCAGCTTGAGCTGCATCTCTACCGCTTAGCTGCTGCACCTCTTGCATCTCGACGTCATGGGCTCGCCGCGTTGTTCTGCCAGGAAAGCGTAGTGATCGGCAATATCCTTCAGCTGTTGCTTCATATTTTATACAGCAACATGGGTACATAATATAAGCGATTACAATTATTGCAACTATATAAAGCAGTAAATAATTTTATTGATTTAAATCATTGCTTTTGTTTGTGACACGAACTAACTCTTCTTCTATGTTAGCCATCTGCTGGGCTACAGCTTTCAAATAATTAAGCTTGGCATGATTAAAATTTACAAATTTTATTTCTACCGAGGGTAAGTTTTTCACTTGGAAATGACTGTAGATCTATTCTACTATATCAATTTTTAATTCAGGGATCTTCAGCTTCGTTTCAATTTCACCTTCTCCGTATAATCTTGTGCTTTACAAGGTAGGTATACAGTATTCTGTGAGGGGGAGTATACCAGCGCTTTCGAATAATATGGTGGTGAATTTTTTTCCACAACCCTCTACTATGTTTATAGGTTTGTATATAATAATAGCCACTTGTTTTTCGTTAAACGGTAAACAATTTTAAAACTTCCTTTGCTTGACACAATATTGTGTCAAAGGTTGCAAGGTTGGTTATAATTTTCTTTGTCCTGACGAAGGATGCTTGTTTCACATGTAAATCTCTGGTCAAACCGACATATTTACTCTGTACAAGTAAGCTGTGATAAAAGGATCGGTTGTCTTTTGAAGGAAGGGAAAGAACCTGGTATCCTACAAAATGATTCTCACTAACAAGGGGTATTTCTATAACAGAAACAAAAGTAAAGTTTTCTATATAAGCATCAAAATTGCTTATCTTAATTAAATCATGAATATTATTGAAATTTAGTCATTCTAAGAATTTTCCGGAATCGGGACTTTTTCTCAATTCTTTTACTAAATTAATATTATTTATTATATTAGAAGGCAATGATCCGGAGAAAGCGAATTCGTTGGCGTTCATTAATTCATCCAATTTATTATTTATTAACATTAAATTCTTGATAACACATTCATACTGTTCAAACAAGATTTCTTTTTGTTTGATTAAATTAATCTCATTTGTATTTTCTTGAAAAATCTTTTCTAATTTGAACATGTTATAATGGATAACACATTCGTTATATAATACCGAATTTAAGGTTTTATTAAAAGATTCAATAACTGATGTCGTTATTTGAATTTGTTTATTAACTAATATTTTAATTGTTTCTCCTTTTTTTCTTTCTACGTTTTTAATCATTTCAGAGATCTTTCTCCTATTAGCATTGTCCATAGTTCCGAATAAACTTCTCATAACCGAACCTAAAGGGTTTATAAGACCTCGTTTCGTTCTTTTAATATCATCGCTTTTCTTTGGAAGACTATTTAATTTAGACTGTGTATCTAACGTTAAAGTTCTTATCAACGGTTGAAGATGAATAGTTTGATTAATAGTATTAGATCTTTTTTTTATATTTTTAAAATTCCGCGATAATTGGTTTTAGTTTTTCATAAGCTACAATAACATTTTCGTAGTTTCTAAAAGTTATTGCTTTCCATTCGTTATTTGAGTTATACAGATCGCCTATTTTGTTAAGAAATAACCCGGGGTTTTTCCTTATTTATTCTACGTTGCAGCTGACGATGTAGATGGCTATTGCGCAACTTAAAGAGAACGGCTAAAGTAAGGCTTAATGTTATCAACAGATACCGTTAAACGTTTTGTTTCTGTGTATAAATAACGTAACTGTGTTACGGTTCTGCTTGTCACCTTCATAATTATAAAAGTGCCTGTCCACCTTATTTGTATTCCAGTTTTCTTTTTATCGTTATACAAAACCATGTCGTTGACTTTGTAGATATGGGTTTTCTTTTACTATTTACCCTGGCTAAGCTACGTTTAGACTCTTTATATTTGTTTCGACAACCATTTTATGTAATTCGCTTAATTTTGTAGATAGCGATTTGTAATAAAAAATAGTAGTTTTGTCTGTATTTACTTTTCTAAGGTGATCACGTGTGTCATCGTACATTAGTTCAAACGGGGTAAATCCAGTCGAAGAATGTTTCGAATTATTATACGTCATTACTGAGACGCTGAGAGCTAAGTCCCATGGTATCTTAGATTTTGATACTAGACATCTCATTGGGTCTTTTATTGTAGCATGAACTCTCTCGACTCCACCGTTTGACTGTGGGAATTGGCTTAAAGCTTCTGTTTTTTTCTATTTGTAATAAATTACAAAGTGTTTTCATGGCTCTTGAGACGAATTCGACACCTAAATCTGAGTGGAACCGTAAAGGTATTCCGAAGTGTTGACAATAATACAGGAGTAGTTTCGATATTTCAGTTGAAGATTTTTCTTTTAAAACATAAGCAGCTAGGAATTTCGTCAACTCGTCTAGAATTCTTAATACGTAAATTTTATGGTTTCTTTCTCCAATTTTGATGATATCTACGTTTATTCTTTCTAACGGTTTCAGTACGCTAGATGTGATAATGAAGGGTTGCGTCCAGTTACGCCTGTCTATTTTATTTACTTGGCACGTTTTACGTGTTCTAATATAATATTTTACTTCTTTATTTATGTTAGGTCCATCGTACCTTAATTTAATACGTCTAATTGTTTCTTCGATTCCTTTATGGGCCGTGAATCTAGAATCGTGATAATAAGAAACTATTTTCTGACGTTGTTCTGCTGGAGGCGTCAATATTTGGTTAGACAGTTCACAGATATTAAGTGTACAATTTTTCATGAAAAACATAAGATAATATCTGTTTAGCTATATCCACATCGTATTCTCTTTCATGAGGTGTGGTAGCTGGTATATATGTGTAGAAGGAATTATTTTCTATCTCTTGATCCAACAAAATAATTTTTAAATACACTACTGTTTTGAAAAAGTTAAGGGTGTCTTCAATATCCGTATGATTAGTCTATTAAAACAAAGAAAATAGTTTTTGTCTTTTGTATATGGGTTTTAAATAACTCTACCTCGTTTAAGATGGGTATTATTTCATTAAGGGATGATCCAAAATATGCATTAAGAGTATTCTAAGTTTCGTTATTTGTACTCTTGTCACACGGAAAAAATAATACAATATTTTTATGACACGTATGAAAAACTGATTGTGTGAGCTTGTTGATGTCTATTGGTGCAATAGCACCTAACAACATCTGCGTGCGAAAATCATGCATGACGTCATCCTCGGTTACCACGTTTATACACGGTCGGGATAGTGCGTCTGCGTTCTGATTATATTTTTCCGGTTTATATACAATTTTATAATCGTATTCTTCAATTTTAAAGAAAGAAAAAATTTCGCCCCAGACAGGATTTGAACCTGTAACCTTTCGTCTCAAGCCGACGAATGCTCTAACCAATTGAGCTACTGAGGAATCCTGTCTGGGGCGAAATTTTTTATTTTTCTTTCTTTAAAATTTATAGAAAATTTATCCCAAGCACAGGGCAAGTGCTAAAATAAAAATACGTATTCTTCAAGTTCTAGTCTCCATCTAATTAATCTAGAACCTGGATCTTTTACAGAAAAAAGCCATGTTAAGGGTTCGTGATCGGTTACTGTAGTAAACTGCCTACCAAACAAATCTGGTCTGAAATATTTAATGGACCATTTGATTGCTAAAAGTTCTCGTTCTATAGTCGAGTATCTTTGTTCCGTTTCATTTAAAGTACGTGATGCGTATGCAACTGGTTTATCTTCACCAAGTTTTCCTTGTGACAAAATGCTTCCAATCGCAAATTGCGAGGCATCTGTTGTTAAAATGAATGAAAATCAGGATATTGTAAAATAGGAGCAGAAGTAAGTAAGTTTCTATAAGTCTCCATAGTCTTGTCACAGTCCTCGTTCCAAATGAATTTAGCATTTTTCTTTGAAAGTTTGGTGAGAGGTTTTGTGATATCCGAAAATTTTGAAATGAAACGTCTGTAATATACAACTAGACCTAGGAATGCTTTGATTGACTTAGTGTTCTTTGGCTGGGGAAATATCTTAACAGCTTTTATTTTATGCGGATTTGGTTTAAAACCTTCGTCCGAGATGATGTGTCCTTAATAGGCCACTTCTTTCCTTAAAAACTCGCACTTATCTGGCTGTAGTTTAAGATTATAAGTCCGTAATTTTTTAAGGACGTTTCGAAGCTTTATTTCTCGTTCCTGAAGGGATGATTATAATAATGTCATCTAAATGAAGTAAACAATGATCTTCTGTAAGATCGGTAACAACATTATACATTACTCTCTGAAAAGTAGCTGGTGCGTTCTTTAGACCGAAAGGCATTCTTGTTTACTCGAAATGCCCTTCTTCAGTAGAGAAAGCCGTTTTTTCAATATCTTTAAAATTTAACTCTATCTGATGGAAGCCACTTTTTAAATCTAATGTAGAAAAGTATTTACTTTTGCCTAATTTATCTAAAATATCCGTTATGTTAAGTATAGGATACTTATCAGCTTTAGTCACTTCATTTAACTTACGATAATCTATTACCATACGCCATTTTATTTTGCTGCTTGCGTGTGTCTTTTTTGGCACTATCCATATAGGTGAATTATACGGGCTATGGCTAGGTCTTATATTTTTTTTAGCCAGTAAGTATTTAATTTGTGACTTCACTTCTTCCTTATGTACCTAAGGATATCTATAATTCTTTGTGTACACTGGTCGTGAATCTCCGGTGTTTTTTTTTGTGTTTTATAACGTTTGAAAAGGTAAACTTATCTCCTTCTAAGTAAAATACGTCTTTATAGTCCGAGTTTAATCTTTTATTTTGACTTGAGAGCCTTCCAATTTAGGGATTTCTAACTCTATGTCCTGAAAAGATGAGTTTATACACGATGTATAACCTATACCATTTTCCACTTTAATTAGCGACTCGGGAATTAACAATTTGTTTGATTTAAGACTATATTTTTCTATCCTGTCAACACTACACGCAAGAGCGATTCAGGCGCCAATCCGCTCACATGTTTTTCGGAAAATGGCGTCAAATCGGAAAAACGACGATATCTTTTAATTTAATAATTAATAATTTAATAATCCTTTTTAATTTAATACTCCCTGATAACTAAGCTTCGTAATAAATTATATGATTAATATCGATAGCTTTCGAAAATTTGTGCAAAGGAAATGTGGGAAACATTTGTTTGTTTGTTTGTTCGACAAAAAAGGTTATTATTTGAATTAAAAGAGTTAAATTTCAATTGTTTTTACTTTATTTCCAACACAAAGACACACTTAACTAGAAATAATAACAAGAAATGGTCTGTACAGACATTTTTTGACACCACAGTGTCAACAACAAAGTCTGCCGTATTGCGTCACCCGAAACCATTTACTGGCTTATTTTACAACTTCAACTCAAGCGTGTTTAGAAGTTAAAGTGGTCATGATTTTAAGTTATTGGAAAGGTTGGACTTTGTTCTTGATAATAACATGCTCAGATATTATAAATATTAAGTAGAATTTATATTAACGAGATCTAAGGAACACATGAAAATTGCAGTCTAAGTAGATAGTCCGATATTTTTGAGTTTTTCTCAAAATGTCGTACAAAAGTACATTAAGTAAATTT
Organism: Calephelis virginiensis; assembly: GCA_002245475.1. Classification (NCBI taxonomy): domain Eukaryota; kingdom Metazoa; phylum Arthropoda; class Insecta; order Lepidoptera; family Riodinidae; genus Calephelis; species Calephelis virginiensis. Next base: position 13,125 of record NJDC01004644.1, read on the forward strand.
ACATTATGAATTGTAATGATATTTGCTTATCAAAAATATTCAAAAATACGATGTCTTGAAACAAAATCATTGTTCTAAAAATGCGGTGGCTGCGACGGTGGCGGTGGCTGTGGCTGGGGCTGGGTCTTCGGAGATGGGGTCGACAGGCGTGTATTAAGAATTGTAGAGAGTACGCAATATTGACTGATCAACCATCCCTACCGTGTCCTCGTCATCCTCACTTAAACTAGGAACACTGCCTGTAACAAAATTTAAAATGTAAATAAAGAGGTTGCAAAATACTCGTGTTGGTTCGGGGACCTTTGACGTGTTCTGGTTCGGAAGGTAAGTTAGCGGATGAACTTCCTTACCTTTGCTCAAGGCCTTAAGTTGGCAACGCACCTGAGGTGTCTTGAATTTCTTCGAGGAATCAGAAAATCCGTCTGCTTAATATAAAAAAAATATCCAAACGTTCCTGATATGTTGTACTGAAATTTACTTACCATAGTTTAGGTAATTTTCTATATCCAAGTCGGTTATGACTCGGCCGGGATGACGGGAACTCCCAGCTACCGCCGGTGACGCCTCACCCGCTGAGGCTGACCCATATTCTACGAACCTACAACAAGAAAACCATGTTACTCAAAAAGAAAAATAAAATCAGGTGCAAAGGTGGTGTACATTTATTGTATCTCTTTAAATAGAAAATCAGTGTATACTTATACGGAGGGTGAAGGCACCTCATCGTACACGTCGCATTCCTGATTCAATTTCCTGCTGTGTTGGCGGCGGGGATGTGTGTTGGGTGTGTGTGTGTTGGGTGTGTGGGTGTTGGGTGTGTGGGTGTAGGGTGTGTGGGTGTAGGGTGTGTGGGTGTTGGGTTTGTGGGTGTTGGGTGTGTGGGTGGTGCTATTGTGGAGCTCCCCGCCGACTCATGCTCCGACATGACCACAGGAGTCCTGAAAGGGAAAAAAACAAAAATCATTACATGAACATATAGAGAAATAAAACAAAGTACATTTTTAAAAGAAAATCTACGTACTGACGCCACGCTCGCCTACGCTTGGGGTGCAGAGCCGACTCCAGAGCCTCTGCAACCGGGTGGTCCATTACAGCGCGTATGTCCAGCCTAAAATGAAATACTAATTTTTACTTACCTTGACGACTTCATCATAATTATATCGTCAAGATAAGTAAAAAAAAAAATAATGAACTATTAAAAAAACAAAAAGCACTAGTCGGACTAGTAAATAATTTTATAATTGATTAGTTTAAAAAAGCTAAAAGCAATCCGATTCACAAGAAATCGATATAAATACATACAAAAATACAAAGAAGTCGAACTTATACCACCACCTTCCTTCTATTTTTAGCAGGTGGTTAGGTGTTCATGATTCTATCCGTAATTAGGTAAACCAACTCGATAAATTGGTCCAAATGCCCAAAAGTACCACGTGACCGCCATTTTGTTTGAATGTGGTATCGGTCTCGAAACTTTTGTTTTAATTTTTACAAAAAATTTAGATAAACTAATGGAAATATGAAACCTATAATATTTGTAGATATAATCAATTAAGTTAATACTTAACACATTTAGCAATATATAGGTTCATTTAATTAGAAATAAGTTAAAGAAAAGAAAAAAGTAAACGCCAACAAAAATCATACTGTAAACGAAGACTTTACCTAAATTTTACATCATAATGATTGTCTTGATGATATGTGTTATTATTATATATCTAGCTATCTCGTAACAAAGTTTCAATATGAAAATACATCGTATTACTACACAAACAACAGGACTTAAAGCCCGGGCGTCCGCCATATTGCGCGAACACACTATCAGTATCTAATTGATCGAATGCAAACGTAAAACTTTTTATGTTTGTAGATATAATCAATTAAGTTAAGACTAAACAGATTTAGCAATAAAAAGGTATATTTTTGTTAGAAACAAGTAAAAGAAAGACGTGGGTAACCCCCACGTTACCTAAATCTTACTACGTCCTAGGAAATTTTATGGATTTTATCTGAATTTCATGTCTAAATCATTGTCTAGATGTGGTTATTTTATTTTAAATGTGTATCACTTACCTATTCATAATTGAAAAAAAAATCAACTTACTTTCAATTCACACACAGTATTAACACAGTATGACAGACACTGAGCAAATGATGGAAAACGGCGTGGCAGGTAGCATCATTTACAACCAGATAATACGCTAAACAAAGAGGCTGCCAACATTGAGACTTAAATAAAACGAATCGTTGTCTATGGTTCTGCAGAATAAAAAAGTCCCCGGGGGGATACGATCTGTTTGAGCGCAAAAATTTAAAAAAGATTGAGGCGCGGCAGTCGGAGGCAAAATATGGTCGTATCGGTTGAGCGGACTTTCAAGAGTAAAGACGATATAAAATTTAGTTTTATATCGTCTTTATTTAGTTTACTGACTAGAGTTATCCGTATTTTTAGGAATTGGTTTCCGCTCTGTTTGTATTGGAACACATTTATTGAACTTAGTATCGTTATTAGATTTATAATAAGAATTTCGATACGAAGAACTTTTACATGAGTTTAATGTTTCCGTTTTTCGGTTATGCCTAATATAAAATTCCAACGCTCTTCTAATGTGAATTTAAAAGCTTCATCGAGGTTCGCGGGCTTTTGCGAACTAATACGATGGTAATAATGAGGTTCTAGTCCTACTAGAAAGTTATTCATTAATAATTTATCATATTCTTTACTGATAATGCCTACTTTAACATTTATTATTTCAGTGTTAGACAGCAGCTCATTTCTGAAATTATCATAATATTCCACACATCTCGCCACGCATCCTCTTTGTCTAGAATGTTGCGATTCTAATAGGATTTCGCTAATACTTCTATTTTTACGATCTGACTATGTAGTTCGTTTAGTAATGAATCAAATATTTCAAAATTTTGCCTATTCGCGAAGCTAGCGGCTTTGCCTTCTAGCTAGAAAGTTACCGTGGGAAGTAATAATTGTTTTTGAAAACCACCTGCGTAAAGCTGTACTTGACGACAGTGTTTTTAAATCATTTGTGTTTTCAGTAAATTTAGGTATTATACTAAATAATTGGTTTGTAGGTATCAAAGGTTCTAACCTACTATCTGTGTTCTTCGTATGGTGGCTGGCAGTGTCAGAAGAACCAGGTTTAGGATCTTAAGGATTTGTCATCTTGTTCGATCGTAATAAAATTTTGAAAAAATAAAAATTACTCGAAGATTAAGGTTTCCAGGAGTTGGAAAGTTCACACTCTAAAAGCATGGGACGAATATGAAAGACTCACGGTATCAGTAGAGATGTCTTCTTCATTTCTTGCACCCTCGTTGTATTCGTCAACGTACGGCTGCTTCTCGGCTGGGCTGCGGGCTCGGCGACGGCAACTGGTTTCTTCGAGATATTATCGGAGATATCTTAGTGTGACGCGGATAGCCGCAGGAGGAACTTTCTGAAGGTTTACACCGATATCCTACCGACTGCGTCAAATGTTACGATGAGTTCGCCTCAAAGATTGTTTTTAAAAAATAATTTATTTAATTAAACTTAAATTATTTTTGGAACCAAAGATCCTAAGATAACCGCGATGGTTACTGTCGGTAAGACTACTGCGCTGTTTACAAAGTGTAAAGAGCTTAAATATGTTTTCTAACTGAGCTTGTGAGAGTGCACGTGGCTACGTTAATTATCGATGTGTGAGTATTTCACACGAAATTATCAAAGGGCCATTATAATAATGATGACGAAGATAGGATAAAGAGGGTCTGTTTTGTTTTAGCATGAAACTATTGATTTTTGTAAAAAAATAAAGTGCTCTTTATTACCATATCTGGGATCAGGGAAGGTTATCATGTAGATGATGAAATTAGGCCACATGTGGTGAAAGAGTATTCCATGTGAACCTAAACTTTAAGGAGATTACAGCAGTAGCCTACACGATCGGTTCAAATTTTAAGCACTTTATCGATTGTGTACAGCTGTATTTCACTAATGGCTTCACATGGGCTCTGGCTTGTCGGCTTATCTTTGACGGCACCCCACAAATAATAGTCCTACAGTGTCAGATCGCTGCTCCGAGGTGACCAAACGACATCAACTCTGCGGCTGATAATGTGATCTTCAAAAACAGGACACAAAACACTGAGTGTAGCTTCGGCGGTGTGGCACGTAGCGCCGTCCTGTTGAAACCAAATGTTGAAATTATCGTTCTCTTGGCCGCATAACGATCGCCATTTACTGTAACGACCACTCCTTGCTCATTTTTGAAGAAAAATGACCCAATTATGCCTCTGCAGCAAAATATGCATGAAACAGTGACTCGTTTTGGGTGCGATGGCTTTACCATGTATGCGTGCGGGGTTCCTATGCCTCAAATGCGCCCATTTTGCTTGTTTACATACCCAACAAGATCAAAATAAGCTTCATCTGAAAAGAGTTTTTTTTTATGCAAAATGGGCATCTTCTGTAAGTCGATCGCAGGCCCGCTTAGCGAAGCGAAAACGCATTGGATGGTCAGTTGATTTCAACTCTTGAACCAATTGGACTTTGTATGGCGTCGTACTAAGGTTTTCATACAAAATTCGTCTCAATGATGTCTCTAAAATGTTTAATTGTTGAGAACGACGGTGAATTGATGTTGATGGCGCTTCACGCACACCTTCTGCCACAGCAGCAAATTTCTCGGGTGTACGCACAGTTTTTGGCTTTTCACGCATTGGTTTGTCGATGAGGATGCCAGTTTCTTTCACTTTTTTTACAAGATAAGAAACATACGGAGCCGACGGTGCTTCTCTTTTTCCAAAATCCATACGCAATTTCCTTACACATTCTGCAACATTATCATGATTTTCAAAGTAATGTCGCAATATTTTCCAGCGTTGTACAAGCGTATACACAACCATTTTCGTATAGCGTAAGGATATAACTCATATTCTGTCAAATCAAACATAAGCTAAGTGTTACCACTCACGTAATACGCACTAGTTGAAAAGAAAAAAGTTAGATGGCGGACCCATTAGTTTGTTTGACAAGCGAAATCATTTTATGTTATACAACAACGGAAATATTCCAAGTCAATTATTATGTACTGCAGAAACAAAGTAGAGCCATACCATGTATACATAGTCACTAAATCTTAGATTTAGTCGAGTTATTGACAAACCACTGTAGAGTCAAAGTGAAGTAACATATAGTATAGCCGAGTCATAGTTGCATCACAGTCAAGTCACTGAAGAGTAGTCGAGTCGTCATTCATCATATCGTTTTTATTATCGTATTTTATTAAGTCTATATTCAGACTTTAATTTTAGGCCAGTTCTTATTTTGAAGAAATGTAGGATATTTATTTTTGTAATCGTCGTCGTCTCGTTTTGGAAGTTTTTTATACTTAATATAGTCTTTAAAACATTTGGTTAAAACGTTTTTTTTTTGTTCAGTAGTCAAAGGAACAAAAAGGAACTTTTGTTTTACAGGTGTCTTGTGTCTTATTTCAGCGAAGGGTAAGCAATTTGCTCGTCTCTACTTAGATTGATATCTTGCAATAAAACTGCTTCTTCGTATTCAAAATCAACAACTTTCTGTTTTTTTTCGTCTCGGTTCCTATAATTTCTTCATATAGGTTCAATTCTACCTCATCTAAACATTTTCTTTGATATTCATACGCTTTTTTATCTTCTATCAAAAATAAAAGTTGAGAAATCTTTGCAGTCTGATAAACGTGTAGCGGTAAACTTGAATTATTCTTATGAATACTGTAACAAAGTAAGGATGGCTTACTATCGGTGGATAGTACGTCGGCCCTGTGAATTACAAAGATTAAGAAGTGATTACAATGACACAGGTAACGACAGTTATAAATACGAATAATTTAATAAAATTCTTACGTCAACTAAAAAAAAATGTGATAGGTAAATTAAAAAAGAATAGTTATCCGTGGTAAAACAGGGAGAGGGGTGCCAGTACTTTTTAACATTAAAACATCAACAATCAGTGAGACACTTGTATGTTGCAAATGACAGTCATTTATTATTTGTAAAGGCAGGTGGATAACTATTTGTGTCTACAAAATACTAGAAAAACCAGCAGTACCAAAAATTATACAGCCCTTACATCAACGCAGCTGAGAAAACATTTACCCAGCTATTCGCATAATCGGAGCTCGCATAACTAGCAACTTTTAAGTTCACATCCTGTGTGTTGTAATATTATTTTACCTTAAATACTGACCTTTGTAGTTTAATACTGCACTGGCTGTTATTTTAAAAAATAATTTTAGTTCCTTCTATGTTATAATATATAACTTTTTGTATATTTTAAAAAAAGAGAACCAAAAGATATATTCTGCTTCAATCTGCTTAAGTCTGTATTTGAATTCTAATCACAAATATTAAATTTATGTAATTATACTGATTCTAATTCCGGTCTTGATAAGTCGTCGAAACGCAGGAGAAGTACAAGTAATGAAAGAAATGCTTCCTGTTGCTTGCTGACTGGTGTCTGCTGATAGGTGCCTGCTGATAGGTACCTGCTGCTCGGTGGTGGAAGGTCACTAGACTAGCCGTAGCTGTCCCGCCGGTGTTCTTCACTGGCCGCTTTCCCAGCTGCCCACTTCTGCTGCTACTTCTGGTTGCTGAGGGGAGGCGCCAAGGGGCCCCGCTTCTTAACCGCCGAGGCCTACAGCAGCAGTCTTTCGTCGTATCCCACGCTCCCTTTTTTTATCCGACAGAAAACTCAAAACTTGATGTTAAGTGCAGGCTATTATAGACTTTTATTTTATTATAGTGCTGTCTTGTTTAAATTATGTAAACTATTTATATCATCACGATTTCGTATATTAAGTTTGACTTGTGTGATTGTCTGTTTTTTTTTATTTTCTGTTAACTCCTTCATTTGGAAAACATAGGGGTTTTCCAGTGAATAATATCTCTCGTGCCTGGAGCCAGCTTATCTGGAATAAAAAGATTAAAAAGTATGATATGATGTACAGTGTGTACCTTGGCAGATTTACGATTTGTTAATGAAACAAATATATGTTAGATGTGAAAAATTAGTATGTATTGTATACAAAAGCAACCGTTACACATGCGGATTTTATTTTTTAAAGATTATGCCGTCTAAATGTTTTCCATCGCGGCGTACACATTCACGGAATCTCTCGACACAGTTCCGAGCGACGCGTTGCAATAGTGATTGGGGAATATCGTTCACTTCTCGAACGATATTTTCTTTAAATTCCGATATGTTTGTTAGGTTGCTATCGTAGACTTTTGCCTTAAGATACCCCCAAAGAAAAAAGTCCATCCGGGTTAAATCTGGCGATCTGGGTGGCCACACGATGTCACCATATCGACTAATCAGTTTTCTAGGGAACTGTTTACGAAGTAGGGTCATGGTGGCTCTCGCTGTGTGAGGTGTGGCGTCATCTTGTCGAAACTACGTGTGTGAACTATACGATTGGTATTCTCGAAGTCTCGGAAAAAATATTCGTTAATCATGCGGCGGTAAGCATCACCATCAACAGTTACAGTTGCTCCACGGGAATTTTCAAAGAAAAACGGCCCAATTATTCCGTTCGTCGATAAAGAGGCCCAAATAGTGACTTTCGGGCTGCACAGAGCTTGTTGGTGCTTTAATCGCGGGTTTTGTCCTCTTCGTGCCCAGTACCGGCAGTTTTGCTTATTGATAAAGCCATTTAAATGGAAATGTGCTTCGTCACTGAACCAAATTGTGTTTACAGTTTGAAATCGGCTTAGCACGTTTCACAGAACTCCTTACGCATTATGAAGTCACTTGGTTTAAGAGCCTGCACCAATTGGACCTTGAATGGGTGAAGTTTCATATCCTTACTTAAATTTCTCTGCACGGTCGTTTTTGGCAGTGCCAAAGACGATGCTCTCTTGTTTGTTGTTTTCTACTCGTTGAATGTTTTCTTCGGTTCTTGCCGTTCGACTAGGACCCGGCCGTGGGTTGTTTACGGTTGAACCTTTTGCTCGGAACTTCTGCACCCATGTTCTAATTAAATTTACACTGGGTCCGTTACTTAAACGTCGAATATCGAAACGCGCACAAAATTGTCGACGAGCAATGGTACACGAATCATTGCTCTTAAAGAACGCTTGTACTGCGAACGCGCGTTGCTCACTGGTCCACTGTGGCATCGTGAATAAACAATCTGCACGAATGCCGCGTCGAACGCCGCCCCTTCCCCGTTCCCTCGTGTAACGGTTTTAAATTTTTTTGAATTTTAAGTTGTAAAACTGCCACGGTCCACCCTGTATGATAACAAAAATATATACCTAATTGTTAAAAATTGTTAATAATAAATTTTATACATATAACGATACTTTTATTTACTTTACAAATTATTCTTATACCTACCTTAAACATAAATCTTGCAAGCATACACATACCTTTTCTTTGTTTACACCTAGTTTTCTATTTTTAACGTGGTTTTCGCGCAATTATGTGCTTAGGAAATCTGGCTTTTCCATTCTCTTCACTGTAAGAGGCTTCTTTTTTTGGCATTTTTCATGATACTCACATAGTCCTCTTGAAGATAGAGAGCCTGTACATGTTTAGATGCGTTCTCAATAGTAGCAAAATGCCTATCATTAGGCAAAAATGAGTGCCCTGATAAAAAAATCTCATAGTATTTTGTTAAGTTGTTAGAATGAAAACAATACCCGTCTTATTACTACCCAATTCTAGCTGTTACATGGGCAACTTGTAGCATTGCAGTTGAAAGCAAAGAAATTTTAAATTATCTGTGTTACTACCTTAAAAATAAACTTTGACCATCTTCAAGAAATAATTTAAGAATCAAGTTGTATACAAAGTGACTAATTTCCTGGGCTTTGATTGATAGAGAGATAAGAAACAAAGGAATCAAACTTTCTTGTTTAAAAAACAAACATCAAACTTAACTTTTATGATATTGAAAGGCAAACAAACTGACGGATTTCCTGATGATAAGAAATTCATGCTGCCTAGAGACACTAAAGGTGGTACGAGTGCGTTGCCAACCTAAGGCTGGAATGTTAGGCTTCGAGCAAAAGTAAAGCCTTATACTTTGGCCGACATAATATATCTCGGGAACATGTCATCGAGAGCCGAAACCAACTTGTGTCTAAAGTTGACAACCTTTTGTCTGAAATTTCGTTTTGGGGCCAGCAGAATCTGAACACCCTATACCTAGAACACTATAATGAAAAAAAGTCTACAAAAGTCTGTGCAGTTCATATCGTTGCTGTCGGCAACGGCATAAAAAAAATAAAGGCGTGAGATACGACGGTCTTTACACTTTCGTCGACGCAACACGTAAGACTGCTGTTGTAGGCGTCAGAGGTTGGGGTGGTGACCCCTTTGCGCCTTATCTCAGTAACCAGGAGCAGCAGCTGTAGTGGGCAACTAGAAAGGCGACTAGGAAAGCTGGGGCAGCTTCCGCCGGCAAGTCTTATCCCACCAATGAGTAGTAGGCACCGGACAGCGGGCACCAGACAGCAGACAGCAGTTCTGCCGTTATTTGTTCTTCTCTTTAGTTCTGTTGACTTATCGAGCCAGAATTAGAATTAGCATAATTAATTTTATAATTTGTAAATATAATCCAAAACAGACTCGGGCAGACTGAAGCAAAAATATATATTTTTCGGTTCTATATTTTCAAAAAAATATAAAATATCGTAGGTACTTTGTACTCGTAGCATTTTGTGTTTTTTTTCGTTTTTTAGGATGACTCGATTATATGAATCTAAGTTCACGGTCTTCTAAGAAAGTGGTAGGATTTGGTTCAATTTTCGTTTTGTAGTTTTATTGCGGTTTCCAATAACATTTTTCAGTGGATTTTTTTAAATGTATGTAGTTTTTCTTTTGTTTTTCTTTCCACTTGTGTATTTTCTTTATTTTTACTCGGTGTTGCAGGTTTGATTGACATTTTTATTAGTACTATTATTTTTTAATATATATGTATATTGCTCTTAGTACCATTGGATTAAACTTTCTGCAACTGTTCAAAAGAATCTTGGTTTTGTACGTTAAAAAATATTCTAGATTATTTTCTCGTAGAATTTTTGTTTTTTTGTCTTTACTTATTTTTTTTTACTGCAGTGCAGTCACTTAGATTATCATCAAATATTTTCATGATGTTCTCGCCTTCAGGTACTACAAATAAGTTTACTTCTTCAACTTCGTTTATTTCAACTTCTTTGACTGCTTGTTCTTATTCCAATTTTAGATATAGCTTACCGGTTAAACCGTTATATACCTGTCTTTTTAAATCCGTTTTGCAGGATAAGTGGATTCGAATTGGACCATGTTTTGGTGAGGATTCTTAAAAATTCCCTTTTTGATAGCTTAGCATCAATACGCAGACTTTGCCATTTGACAAGAGCTTTGTCCCACCAATCCTTCAAAGGGTTCATACCATTCCAATCTAATCGTCGAAGATGAGGGTGGAGGTAATTTTATTGTAGTAATGTTTGGATTAAGCCGGCTTGACGTGTAAGTCTACATAAGTAAAGTGCGCATCTAATATTAACAAAAAAGGCTGTTGTTTCCAATATCGGGCAAAAAGCACGTTTTTAAAGTATTTTTCAATGATAGATGTTTTCATCCAACCCTTTTTACTAACAGTGTAAGCTGTTTTAATAGATTGATCCTTGTAACACCACTTATCCCATAAATGGTGCTTTCCCTCATGTATTTATGTATAGAAATCTGCAACCTTATTATTTGCCTTTGTATTATTACTTACTTTTGACTAATTCTCTGTCTAGTTGATTGTGTTGATGGAAAAACAATGTATTTTACTATAGCATTTGGATGTGTCTTGTTGTGTGTCTTGGATATGTGTTTAGTCACTTGTTGTATATAGATACTGCACATTTTTTGCGAGCAATGTGTGGCTACATCGACAGGTTTTTGGTATGAACCCGAAGCGTAAAAAAATAGAGCAGTGAGTACCTAAAAATGTAAGTAAACGGAAATTGTTAGAACCGTACCTAATATACATGCATTTATGCTACTAAAAATGAATAAAGTTGATGATGTTTATAACTTATCTTTTCTCCAAGACTTACTTGTCGCGAAGATTTTGACAAAAAATGAAAATTTCTTTGGACAATTGATATCGTTTTCGAAACTCTGTATCAGACAGACCCTCTACAGGGTTGAAGGAGACTCGGTTGCTTTTTCTTAGAGCTTGGAGGCTTAACCGCTCATCTTGAGCTTGAGTAGCTTGTAACATTTGCCAAGCAAAAAAACACTAACAATAAAGTTTGCGATAGTGACCACTTGAGACGCTGTTGAAACCTCTATACAAATTTGAGTTAAAAACGTAAACTCGATGGAATGTGAAAACTACTTGTAGCCAATACACTCAGGGCTTTGTTGACAATTACTCACCAAAGTTTCAGTCATTTTGGACGTGCAGTTTTTATGTTATAGTCGTTTGAGTGAGTTGATGTGAGTTTTTTCTAAAAATGAACAAAATCGAGTATCGAGTTGTAATTACATATTTGTTTTTGAAAGTCAATACGCCATCGCAAATAAAAGATATGTTGGATTCTGTATATGGGGACTCTGCACCATCATTTACCACAGTAAAATTTTGGGCTGCTGAATTTAAACGTGGCCGTAAGAGCTTGGGAGACGATGAACGTTTGGGACGTCCAAAAACTGCAACTACCGACGAAAACATCGCCAAAAAATTGTGCTAGACGACCGCCAAATTAAAGTGAGAGAGATAGCAGAGGTTATGAACATGTTTAAAGAATTTATTTGTCACATATTAAATGAAAATTTTCATGTGAGAAAGCTTTCCGCGCGTTGGATGCCGCGTTTGCTCACGTTAGACCAAAAACGCGTACAAATGAACATTTCCAACGCTCTTTTGGCGAAGTTTAGGCGAAACAAATCCGAGTTTTGGCGTAGATTTATTACTGTAGATGAAACTTGGATACACAATTACACGCCCGAAACACAAATACAGTCCAAACAATGGACTATAAAGGGGAAACCGGCTTCAAAAAAGCAAAAACTGTTTTTTCTGCTGGGAAAGTGATAGCGACTGCTTATTGGAATAATCATAGAGTTTTTTTAACCGATTATCTTCAAAAAGGTAAAACCATTCCAGGAGAATACTATGTGTCATTATTTGACAAGCTGAAGGCAGAACTTGAGATAAAACGGCCACATTTGCAGTAAAACAAAATCTTGTTTCATCAAGACAACACACCGTCTCACTCCTCAGCAGTTGCCATGGCAAAAATCTACGAATTACGGTTTGAACTGCTTGACCATCCGCCTTACTCCCCTGATCTAGCCCCGAACAACTTCTTTTTGTTCCCTCATCTGAAAATTGCGGTCGGATGACAAAGATTTTCGTCAAGTGAAGAGACAATCAATTTTGTGAACAATTATTTGCAGAGAAAAATGCCGAGTTTGGACGGGTTACAGAGATGAGAGAATCGCTGGGAGAAGTGTATATATAGAGTTACAAGGAGACTTTGTTGAAAAATAAAATAAAAATTTCAGAAAAAATGTCTTATTTTTTTGATAGGCATGAAACGTTTCAGACTACCCTCGTATTATCATACATAGCTTTAAATAATTTGTGATTGTACCTATACCTATGTACCTGTATACCTGAGGACAGTCTTTTAAATGTACCTGTCGACAGGCCATAGGTACATCAATACAGTATTTTTATAGAATTGCTTTTTAATTATTATTTTTTATTTTTCTTTAGTGCAATGAAGTAAAACTGGAAACTCAATAAAAAAGTAAGGAGACTGATATAAAGTAAAGGAAGATATATGGAGTATAGGCGACAATGTCATAGGTCGTTATTTTTCAAAAAATACTTATAAATATAATGTGGGCATTATAAGAGATGTTAACAGATCCAGACAGCTTTACATAATTTCTTATAACAGGACAGTGAAATCTGAAGATCATCTCAAATTCACAGAAATGAAAATGGAAGGCGTCGATGATGTACCACTGTCACAATTATTTAAAAGTATTTTTGCTACAGGTACATGAAAATCCAGATCTATTAGTTTTAAATGACGATGAAGATTCAGTTTACTTTTAAAATTTTGTTTCATAATGATGGTTTTAAGGAAAAGTGTCATATAAAGAGTATTTTTTTAATGTTGCGAAGTTATTTAAATGTAAGTAGGTATGCTTTTATTTTATAGCATTCTTATTTGTTTTGTTTATAATTGTAGGAAGTTCTACTTATATTTTAAGTATTCTTTAATAATTAATAATTCCTTTATCAGAGATCTCACGTCAATATTTGTAATTTTTAAGCTTTAAAGCTGTAAACAACATTAATCTAAACAATTTTAACTTAAATGTAGTCAGTGACACAGATTGCTTTAAACCTACATATAATACTACTAAAATTACATTTCGAAATCTTTGAATGTCTCTCTAATTTTTGTTTATATTTTACTCAGCGTGATAATAGTGATCATCACTTGAAAACTATAAAACACTAGTATTTCAAAGTGTCTTTCAAGAAGATTGTGCCATTTATGATGTCCACTAGGCGTTGTGAATACCATTTTTGCAACAATCGATACAAGATTATCTGTCAAATCCTTTTAAAGTGGATATCGCTATTCATGAGTGCCTATCAGCCTTATGATGTTATTTTTGTTTTTGTAGTGAATACAAATAAAGACATTTGACAGCTCATTGATGTACACTATTTACAGTGATCATTATTTTAAAAGATACTGAATAGTCCCACGAGTAATTCTAATAATGCGATCTGACCATGGATACGTGCCCTCCCGATCGTACATAAATAAGTATAGCCAACTTGTCGAAGTGCTTTTACTTTACTTTTATTTATACTAAAATATGTTTTTTTGTTATTTTTTAATCATAAATTTGTGTGTTCAAAATCTCCGTGATAATCTGTTTTCATATTAAGCAGTGATATTTTATGTCATGTCATTTGATTTTGAGTAAGCCACTGATGTTTAATTAGTTTACACAATGTATGAAGAGTAATTCGGCACAAAATTCAAGTCCTGCATTGTGTTTGTTGGCAAACCTATCGCCAGCAATCGCCATCCAATCCCAGGCAACATTGTTTTTTTAATACAAAATTGAAAACAAATTTTGTTTTAGTTGCTCGACTTGCAGATTGAATCTCGGACCTTATAGCGTTATGGTTATGGTTATGTTTAATGCGGGTAGGTTTGCCACCTTTTACATTGTAGGGTTAAGTAGTACCTTTGGCTAATCGTGACTCGTGAGTGGCCTCATTATACACCTGTTCGGGTAACAAAGGCGTAAAGACACACAATATTATTTATTTAAAAACGTTGGCGGTTTTTAAGAAATGCTCTAGTTTAGAATTTAAGTATTTAACAATAGATGGCACTGCTTAGGCTAGAAGAATTATCCGAGTGAAACTTGTTCGTCCAGCCAGTTTTGATTATTTTTGACACATTGCTATAGTATAAACAAGAGTATCCCGAGGCATATAATTTTAATCTATTTAGTTTTACTGTAAACATGCATGACTACTGTATGTAATGACTACAATATGTATTGCGAGTACATTTATGTAGCAAACACATGCTAATGTACCTATGTATTGTTTTTGTTTATCAATTCAAATATTTTCAAATGTTTCCTTTGTTAACTTAATTTTTTTAATATATTAAAAATAATACCATAATTAGGGTTCATGCTCCTATTCACTCACACGTCCGGACCTAATACCTATTATACCGTTGTCCGTCCAACTACGCGTGGCGCTGATTCGGTTGGTATCGCGCTCGCATGATGTATCAAAAAACTTTTACAGCTTCTTAACTATAATACCTAGAGTAAATAAAAATACTACGAAAATTTTATAGAAGACTACATATTAAATCTAAATATTTTTAAGGTCTGAAAATTTAATTTAATGTATTAAAAATAGGTATAAATATTGAACTTGAAGGTGAAATAACATGAATTTTGTATTCATTTACACCAAAACGAAAAAATATTATTTATTTTACCAATTTAACAATGGCACAACAAACTAGACGTTTTTTCCTTTAAAATGATGCATGAATCTTAATAAATAATTAACTCTAAATAGTTAAATAAATCGAAACAAAACACCTCTCTTAATAATATTATCGCGATGAGCCCAAGCGCTTTTGACTCGTTCGCGAACTCAAAATATAAGCAAGATGGCCGCTTAAGGACTCGTTCAGACTTATTTACGCAACTTAAAAAAATACGGTTATGGTGTTTTCTAGGTGGGTTTTCAAAATAAACACTAATAATAATATAAATGTCGTGCTTTATTTAATAATCCTTAATAAATAAAAAATGCGTGAACTTTGTAACTGTAAAAATAAATAAAAAATCAACCAATTATGTGCGGTACGCCATTAAACAGCCACCTAGAATGTCATATAAATTTATGCAAAGGTTGCATAAATTTATATGACATTCTAGGCACTTCGCTGGAGCATTGCCAACATCGACTTTGTTTAAAGCCAGTTTTTGCAGGAAAATGGTGATGTTCCAGTATAGGCCTAGTATTTGATGTATCATCTGTATTTCTGTATTGTTGAATTATATTATTAAACCACCACAAGGGAAATAAAGTGAGATGAAACCACCAAGAAAAGTTAAAAATTATAGCAAAAGTCGACAATAATTAATAAACATAACATTATTCCTTATGTCAAACAGGCAAAAAACACCACTACACGAAACGAAAAAAATATTGCAATCATATTTTGCTGTTTGTACACAGCCTTAATTTGAACCTAAACACCTGAGGAATACAATGACATTTTTATGGAATCTTTCGTGAATATTGTATATTTCTGTTTTCACAGTGTATTATTATGTTTATGGCAAACTATCAATTCATTTTTCACTGAAAAACTACGTAGAAGTAACCAAAATTGGGTCAATAACAACAATGGCCGCTCCTACGTAATTTTTTTCGAAACAGCTATACTTTGAAATCAAAATATGACTTGATTTTATTCTTAAACCTGAGATATGAATACTTAATTAGAAAGCACAAATCATTTAGTTTACTTTAATGTATAATAATCTATGAACCAGTGCATAAAACTATAGTACTTACGACAAAATCGCTGGCCTTTCAAAAACACTTGATCAACGCGTGAGTGGTCTGAATATAAACGTTTGTTTTTATTTGTAGAGTCTTCTTACACTGCCATCTCATGATTATTTGGTAAAGCAGTTCGTCAGTTATAGACTCCACAACTCAAACACGCAAAAAGTAATGTATATTATCGATAGATGACGGTTTTATAAAATTTGTAGCTAATGATACTAAAGTATCGTTGGACGTACAACTACCTTTTTTTTTTTTGGATAGTAAAGTATCGGTGGACGTGTGAGTGGCTATAAGGCAACCAACAGCAATATGATGACCAATATGGCCAATACAAATCGCTTGCCTATTTAGATCCTCTACAACGAAATAAAAATCAAATTTCCGTTAGGATTTTCAACATTTAACTGTTTCAGAAATAGAGGTTGTGTTTGATATTCGGTACATAAAAGCAAACAGCTACTCGACAAGTGTATTCTTACAACAAACGCTTTCATCGTATACTGCGTACATTAAAATGTGCATACTCCATAACCAAGCATTACCAGCTCAGCTTGACATTAGCGCTTATCGAACTCCACCGGATGGTTTATAACTTCCGTTTCCGAAATGGCGTCGTTATGCTTCGGACTCGACGTTCGCGTTTAGTAAAATGCAGTGACAGAATCTTGACGGAACTTTTAAAATACTGCTTTTGTGGGCTAGCAACGCATGCACGTTTTCAAGTTTATTTATGTGATTAATTTAGTATTTTATATACAGGCTTATTGGAAATGTGTCCCGATCCCGTTAAGGGGGTGTAGATGAGGTCACTAGCTAACTTATTACCCATGAGTATGCGCGGAAAAAGTGAGCCAATCACGAGTTATATTTTTTTTTCCTTTTTTTTAAAAAAAATAGGGTAATACATAGAAGAGCTAAGAAGCCGTATTGTAAGTGCAGCAGAACTAATAAAAAATAATTTGTCAAGTGCTGTAGTGAAAACTAGTCTTAGGAAGAGAATGCGTTTTTGCATTAAGAATAGAGGATCTCACTTTGAAAATGAGCTGTAAATCAATTTAAGGCAACGCTAGATCTAGTGTTCTAATTGATTTACAGCTATAAAATGTTTGCACTGATTAAAATGAAAATTTCAAATTCAAGGTTCATTTCCTGTTTATGTTTATTAATCTTTATTACAATTATTATGTAATTTTTTGTGTGAATGTTGTATCTTGATGGATAGCTTATAATGTGTAGATGTTTTTATTTTAAAAATTCTGCCGTCCAAGTACATTGATGATTTTTTTGAAAAAAAAATACACTATTCCAAACAACATTGTAAAAATCATAAAAGATGTAGAGTTTTCTATCTCTTATTTCAAAACTATGAATGTTTTTATTTATTTTATTGTGTTTTATAATGTACTGGAGTAAGCTGTAACTGGATAATAACTAATTATACTAAAATACGCCGTAGTTTTTTTTAAATCTTGTTTTGAAAGTTGTATTACCCTATTTTTTTAAAAAGAGGAAAAAAAAATATAACTCGTGATTGGTTCACTTTTTCCCCCCATACTCATGGGTAATTAGTTAGCTAGTGACCTCATCTACACCCCCTTAACGGGATAGGGACACATTTCCAATAAGCCTGTATATACAAGTGTTATTAAAATATTGTTATTTATAATAATTATTTTCGTTATATTTTAATGATAAGCTCATTATTCAATTATTTAGGTAATTGCTGATTTTTCATATTATTTATTTGACTTAACCGGTCACACAGACTTGCAAGTTTGTTTGAAATTCGAAGCCGCCATTATTATAAATACATTCATTGATTCGTGACGATATTTTGTGTTAAGTGAGTTGTGATTTCGCCGCATCATTCCAATTTAAAGATTACGGTGTTTTTAGTGGTCCCAAGTGTTCATATTTTTACAAAAGGACGTTCGGCGTATTATAGTTACGCCAGAAAACTTTTTAGGTTACCTTGCTAGTGATTTTTAGAAAATGGTGAAATCGGTGAACTAAACTGAAACCGTAAACTATCATACAAAAATGCCAAATGAAGACATGAATGTGATTTATAACAGATTTCCTAACCTGCTCCTACTGTTTTCTTGCATTTGCATCAGACACAAAAAACTATTGATGAAATGTTAGAATAATTAAGAATTAAATTGTTATAAAATAATTTCTGTTTTACTTGTTATTTTCTTTGCATGACATAATTCATAACATGACATAATTGCCTTATTTGATGATTGCCTTTAAAATTTCTACTCATTGTAATGTATTGTACCCTTCGCGTTTATAAGTGTTTTTTTGTAAGTTGAATAAACGATATTGTGTTTTGTAAATTTTAGTGGCAATTTGTTTTATTATCAAGAAATAAAAAAGTATTTAAATATTAAATGTAAAAAGAATCCCGTTCCTAGTAGTTTTCGTTTGCTATACCTACGGGGCGCCACTGTCTCGTAGCTGTGTAAGGCTATGGTTGCATTTATTGTATATGTAGTTACAATTCTTCTCTGTGAGTAATATTGTTCTGTGCTTTTAATATAGTGTCAGTTGTTGTCCGTCCACTGTGCGTATCATTTACAGGTTATGGGCCATCACGTGAATTAAACGTATTTTGGTGAAAATATAGTGCAAAAATGTCGACAAACCTTATTGCTAGTATTGCAAAGTTAAGAGGTAAGGAAAATTACGCAAATTGGGCGTTTGTCGTGGAAAATTATCTAGTTTTGGAAGGCGTGCAACAGTGTATCACAACCAGCGGTGATCCAAATAACGCGAAAGCGAAAGCAAAAATAGTGTTAACTATAGATCCCAGTTTATTTGTGCATATAAAAAGTGAATCAACTGCAATGGGACTGTGGCAAAAGCTAAAAAAGCTATTTGATGATAATGGCTACACGCGACGCATCGGACTACTTCGTAACCTCATATCAATTCGTCGTGAAACTTGTGATTCGATATCTCAATATGTGACTTCATTGTTATAAACAAGCCAGCGATTGAACAACACAGGATTCAAAATAAGTGATGAGTGAGTCGGATCCCTGTTATTAGCAGAATTGCCTGAAAAATTTGAGCCGATAATAATGGCGGTAGAACATTCAGGTATTGAGTTAACGGCCGACGCCATTAAGTCAAAATTATTGGATATGGAAGATGGAAGTGAAGTTGGTACGAGTAACACACAGATTACGTTTACGTCGAAAGGTTGACAGCTTAAAGAAAAAAAACAAACGCATAGACAATTGAAATCACGTAACGTCGACAAGTCAAATGTCAATGTGAAATGCTTTAAATGTAAACAATTGGGACATTTCATGAATAAATGCAAATTAAACACTAATAACAAGGATTCTATTGCATTTAGTGCAATATTTCTCAGCGATAATTTTAATCAAACGGATTGGTATATCGATAGTGGTGCCAGCTATCATTTAACACCGAACAAAAATTGGTTGTTGCACGCAACGAATCAACACCAAGTGAGAGACATTATTATTGCTGATAAAACGAAAATTCCTGTTAACGGCTGTGGTGACATACAAATAACTACTCTTGCGGTCGTTCCCGCATGTCACCCCCTAGTTTGTCCCCGCCGGGGACATGTGGGAATTCTTTTGAAAAAAATTCCCGCATGTCACAAACCGGTGACAATCGGGAATTGATTAATGAAAATTTTTTTTCTGTAAGGTTTATATCTTTAAGGGTTCTTTTTCAATAGATTAAATTTACATAAGGTTTGAAATTACATATTTCAGAAACTTTTTTTAAGTAACTTAAATATTTTATCTTACCTTTCCATCATAAGAACTAACAATGATGAAATTACTAATTAAAAGTTCAAAGAATTAAATAACGCAGTTTATTACTTGACGAGATTTCACAGAGTACAGATCATCTATAATCTATATCACACGTGAGGTGACACACTCTCCAATAGTGTTGTATGTGTCGATAAAGTCAAATTTTAATATTTCAACACTCTCACCAAATTTGAACTTTACATCTATAAGTTATACAAAAATATAAAAATGTTCATTTTAACTTTTAACCAATTATGCACTTACATTAATAAACCTTTTATAACTAACTTACAAATTGGTGTTAAATAATTTAAAAAAAAATGATAATTGTTTAACACCAATTTTATCTCTAAGATATTGAAATTTTTCTTTGGGTAAAGCCTTAGCAAAGATGTCAGCATACTGTTCTTTGGTATTTACATATTTAAGATTTATTTCTTTCTCTAAATATTTTTCTTTAATAAAATTATATCTTATATCAATATGCTTGCATCTTTTGTGGTAATCTACATTCTTAATTAAACAAATTGCACTCTGATTATCAATGTTTAAACAAGTAGAGTCCTGGTTAAATGCATTTATATCTATTAATAATCTTTTTAACCATATAGCT
>NJDC01004646.1:0-15889 GCA_002245475.1 Calephelis virginiensis
GAGCAAAAGAGCCGGCTCTTTCAAAGCATTTAAGAATGGCTCTTTCATAGCATATGTCTTATATCAACATAACCTTTAAATAAAGCTCTTACTTATAATTTTTAAATAAAACAATGCAGCGTTTATAGACTACTAATATATGTAAAAACTTCCAGGATAGTTAAAATTTACTTACCTGAAACAGTTTCTTACTAAACTACTTGGTAAAAACACAAAAAAGAAACTTTCTGGTCGCAAAATTTTTGACGTAGCGTAACTCGGTCCCAGGCTGCCGCACAACAGTCAAACTTTGGGAGCTAACAGCTACCCTGTGTTGCCAATTAATGGGTACAATCGATGCTTGGTAGGAAATGCATAAGCGCATAAAACCGAGATCGGCTCTTTCAAAACCCGGCTCTTTCATCCACACTCTCCTCTACATAGTTAGAAAAAAAAATGTTTTGTATGTCCGCAAACATGCCAGAGGCGTTCTAACCACTTTTTTATGGTTAATTCCTTTGCTTGAATAAATTTACTGCCTTCGCTGGGAGTGTTGGCTAAGAGTTTTGCAATGTTTACATTCTTTTGTTTTTTGGTCCTGCATCTTCAGTATTTTGCAATCCCAATAAAAATATCAATATTGAAATTCACATTCACAGAACTTTTTCAATTTCCTTTTATTTAGCACTGCATGGTTTGTTCTTAGCTTTGAAATATCGTTAAATTCGTAACTTTTGTAAGGGATTGTTGTCATCTTTTTCGCAGTGTGCGTTTATTTATTGACAAGAACTTAAATTGTTTATCGATAAAGTTTTGTATGCGCTCTCTAAGGCAAAAAATACAGTTTGAAGATACATTCCTCAACACTTGAACTTTTTATACTCCCAAAAAAGTTCTCTATCAGGTGTGTCTTGGTTCAGGTTTCGAGTTAGTAATACATCTAAGTTATATTTTTTCTACAGATAGGTCCATAAATATTGAACTCCTGTGATTGTTTTAATAAAGTTATTTATGGATGGTGCCAAACATATCGACGCTTGAAAGGCAATATTTACTAAGCGACATGGAGTAAACTTTACAGGAGAGTAATTCAAAGTTCAAAATTATTTTAAAAATATCCTAATTGTCCGATCAAATGGATATTAATACTCATAGAAATATTTTTTTATTGCTATCCATAGCTGTCAAAATTAAACACTAGATTCCTATAAAAACACTGATTTGTGTCGCGTAGATAAAATTAACTTGATTTTATAAACAGGTAAAATGATCTAAATTCACGATGTAATGTGAGCTGTAACAAGTAAAACTAGCTTAACTTACTTAACTTATACTTTTAATACAGGAAGATTGATCTAATAGGGCTTGACAATTTAAAAAAAACAAGTAAGTTTACTTAAGTAACATTTTATGATTTTAGTTTTTAAAATTAAACCTTCCTAACTGATATTTCCGCAAGAATGTAGCTATTCATTATTATGCATGACAACAAATGAAAGAATTGAAATAGAATAAAAATCTTTATTAAAAGAAAACAAATACGCTACGTAATGCCGTCTACAAAATATTTTAAAAAATATTGTGGATAATTTATAACTTAAAATTGTACCTGTAAATAAACCAAATATATTTTTCTTAAATAACAGTTAGAGTAACTTATAAGTAAGCAGTGTTAACATTTTTGACGCAATTATTATTAACATCACTGTCATAATCACAGCACTTGTAATCTGCACAGAGTTACTTTAATAAATCATTAACATTATTGCTTCAGATATCCAAAAGATCACTAATATAAAATTTCTTAACACTTATCAACACTTATAAAACAACAGTCTTTAAAAACAATCTAGATATACTTTGTACCGAAAAATATAGGAATATCAAAATTCTAAAACCTACAGTTACACATAAATCACAGACACAACATAATTACACACAAAAAAAATTCATAAGTATAAATTATTGCAACTTGAGATCATTTTAGGCATATATCTGAGTTACATAATCTAAATAATACTATTATCACAGTCTTCTTTGTCAGATTCGCGTAAACAATCTTTGACATTTGTTGCTTGTGGAATGTTCACAAATTCATGTTTGAAGCAGTTAGGAATAACTTTGTCCACGCAAAGCTTGACTAAGTCATCATATTTAGCTTTTGATATGGAGAGCTGCGATCGATAACAAGGTAAAAGAGATACCTTGGGCTTAGACTGAACTTCGACTTCAAAACACTCCGCAATAGGATTCATAGGTGTTTTATATTTAACGCATCGCCTGTCTTTTTTGAAAGTCATGATACGAATTTTATTTATCTTTCCAGTTAGGTTGCCTTTATAATATTTGTCACTAATGCTATCCCATCTATAGAAATCTTCATAACTCAACCTTTCTACCTCAAATGGAGCTGGTTCTTGTCAGGCAGTAGCAAAAATTGTGAACCATTGTGATGGTGCAAAAACAGTTGTTTTTTTCAATCGGTTTTCAATCATAGCATGTACTGTATCTACCGGCATGTATGTGTGACCAGTCAAGAGTAAGTTTATTTGAATGGTGTTGATATTTTTACATTCCTGTAATGAGAAATGCAACATTGCTAATACAGTGCGGTTGCGGTTTTGACCTGGACAATAGTCACAGTACAGAAGCAATCGAGTGATGTTTCCTCTAGCATCTACCGATTGAATATACTTGTGCAATATAGATGCAATCTCATTAGCGCCACGCTTGCCATTGCTCTCATCCCAATAATAGCAGAAGACATTACGGGTTCCGTTTTCGTAAACACACAAATTGTATACAGCTAACTTTCTACTGTAGTACAAAAGCATAAATTGTGCATAGGGTGTGTTAAGTACTTTTTCCAGATCAAAACTAGCTCAAAGGGTCGAAGGATCATCTTTATGAATATTTTTGTGAGCTCTAAAACGGACAGCACTCTTCTTTTTCTAATTCATGTTCTTCCTTTTCTTTTTGTTTTTCGGGATTATTATTTTCGTATTGCAGACACTTAAGGCACTTATCTTTTTTGGGTACATGGAAACCAATGTTAAAATCTTCTTGAAATATTTTCCGAAAAATCCTTTCGCTCACCACGTCCACACCCTGAGTCATGTTATGTTGCTTGTAAAGTTTATATAAGTTGGAGACATTTTTGTATTCTTGGGGAAGGTAAACTTTGCTTGAGTATTGATGACAGTAGTGCGACGGTACAGCAGGTAATTTTTATGAACCTTTTAACATACTCTATAGTAGATTCTTTGGTCTTATTTGGCGGCTCACTTTTCCTGTCATATCTTCTAATAATATCCTAAGTAGCATTTCTAACAATATTGTAAATTGTTTTATCAGAAATGCTGAGAGTGGCTATTAAAAATTGTTGGCAATTAAACTTTCTACCTTCTCCTTCATTGATATAATATTTGAAAGTATAGTTGCGCTTAATGGAATCTGTGCGTTTTCGTTTAATTTCGTCTTTTTGAGAGTGGGATACTAACCAATCACGGCGACGTGATTTGTCGAGATTCCAAAAAAAATCAAATAAATTTTTTCTTCTATCTTCAGAGAGTGACCCGCAGTCGTTGCCACATTTCTTGCTAGAACAAGGTTTGGGTAGTATTATTTTCGCTGGTACAACAACGCCTTTATTTGTTGTGTAGTGTTGACCAGAATTTTTATTTTTTGACCGTTCTTTTCTTGAGTTGGATTTTTTTATTCTCAACGCAGAATCTCCGACTACAGACTACAGACTACGGATTTTTGTCGCCTAGTCACGATTGCCTTTCAAGCGTCGATATATAATTATTAGTATTAATAAATTTAACACTTTTGAATAATATGTGTTTTGTTTTGAATATAATGTGCTTTCTGCCACAGCAAATGTCTTTTCATACCTGACCTATATATTTTTCCATTCATAATATTAATTGAATTATATAGCATTTAGAGAAGCAAACAGAGCATAAGAACGAAAGGAATTTAGTCATTGCAATCTTGAGATAAATTGCCTCTTGCCGTTAGATGTCCCGTAACAACAGCAACACTATGACTAAGCCTTGACTGGTGAGTTAGACACGAACCTTTTTGTCATTTTTTCGTGTTTTACTTGTCCTTCAGTAAGTTTAGGGGCACATCTCAACTTTCCGACTATTGATCTGCTATATCCTACAATTTCTCGAAATATGACCACTTGATTAGCTTTTCCTTTTTTTTCTTTTGTATCCGTATATCTTAAATTTTTATTTAGTTGGTTGTTTCCAACCCTTTTACTAACCCTTATAATTAAATAGGGCACATCATACAATGATATAATTTTTTTCTTTCGTATTTCAAAAATATCATTTTTCCACTCCTCATTTCTTCTTAAGTATTCCGATTTTATATCCTGTATTAAACAATCAACGAGAGCAATATTTGTACACCCTTGGTCGCATACTTTACATGCAATGTTAAGACCAGTAGAATTTATATATTTAATTACTTCTTTAATATAATATTTTAACCCTAAATAACTTTAAATTTTGTGTAAACTAGTAGGCCACGGGCTGTTTAAAATTAGTTTTACTACCTTTGGTCATAAAAACTATAACATGATCATCAAAATTTTTGTTGATCTATAATGACTCATAAATCCGTTTATTTTATCATTTGATGATTCGTAATGGAGTTGTGGAGTGGGAATCATTTCGTCAAATATTAAAGTACAAAGGCGATGACTATCTTTAACAGCATCCTTCATTTTGATAAAAATAAGCTTATTTGTACCTAGCTTTATTTCAATTTCAGAAAGCAATAGCCGCAAAGATTTTGCTGTAGGCAACACAAAATATTTTGATAAAAGTGGATAAACTCGCGACCTCCGCCTATATAAAGAAAGACACCTAACTTTTTGGGTCAAATAAACCTGCGGCCTTTTGATTTTTTTGGGTCTGCTGCTGCATATCAAAAAATGTTTTTGCCGTCGCACTGTATGTGATTTGACCAATCTAGTTGAACAAAAATGGGCAGGCTATTCAGGTGGCTCTAAATGGCTTTATTTTCATATATTCAGGTGTTACAATAAATAAAAATTGGTTTCGATAATGCAATATCCATTTAATTTTTAAAAGCACTTTTAATTTTGGGTTATGTTTCGCTATGTTTTAATGGAAGTTTTCGCAATCAAGCTATATGCTGATCAGAACTGATCACTAAGTATTTAAATAAGTCGTAATTGGTTCTATATCGACAGGTCTTCATTGTATGCCCCAATCGAGAGTTGCGAATATCGTTATTTTTTGCTCCTGAAGCCTCTTCAGACTTTTGTCCCACTGGTATAATGGACTTTTTTATTATATCAGCTCCATGTACTAAAATTTTGTGCATGTAGATGGCATGTTGTACCATGGCTATAAACTGAGATATAATTCTCTACTTTCGATATAATAACATTGAAATTTAACTGTATCTATTTCATATTCTGAAGCTATGGCTGGGAGAATTATTCTAAGATGATCAATTAATTTTTCATCCAGTTCAGTAACTCGCAAGGTTGTTTTAAAGTCATGAATAAATACTCAAACGGTGTTGCCATCGTTACTGGTACCGAAACCGGGTTTTACTTTATCAATAATGAGACTAATTTCTTTGAACCTTTTCTTAATTTCAATTTTTCTTTTCAGAAAAAAATCTTTTTTCCCCTCTGATTTGCCATTCTCTTATATTCAGACAGTAACTTATTTTATTAAATAGACATTCCATACGCATGCAAGCCTTGATATACCAAACAGATACATTGTTTCATCTGGTTCTTTGGTCATTGTTGTCAAATACATCTCTTTTAATATAGCTTTACAGATAAAACATCTTTGAGTTATTTATTTTCTGATAAAACATTACACATACCTTGCCGTCTATAATTGATAAAAGCAACTTATGGGTGACAGAAATATTTAGGTACGCCTTTGATTTCAATTACAGTTGGCATTAATTCCTGTATTTGGCTTTCAATATTTCTGCATTCTTCTTTAATTAGTTCAGCGGTTACTTCCTTATAAATTAATTTAATGACGCCACAGAATCTAGGTGAAGACGGTCGTGGATTGGTTGGTTATATATGAATTGGTACCATATGGTTTTATATGAATTGTCTTCTAGTTTTTTTGGAACCAATGATACATGAACAAATATTCATCTGTACTATCTGGATCTTCAAGTGGTTGTTTGTATAAACTATGACCCGAGGAACCATCGCATCCCCACTTATAAATTAATGTATAATTTAAAACACTGGTGTCAATCGCTTCTCTAAGAATGTTTTTACATATTCTTAGGGCAGTATGACTCAGAAGACCATCCAGTCTTACTTCGGCCCATACGTAAGTAACAGTTACGTTTTCAACTGAAGGGAAGCACTGACTCTTCGCCTGCGCTGGCGTGCAGTCATTAAAGCGCAGTATTAGCAAAAATGCGGTTTCGAGAAAACCGCGAAAAACTCGTTGATGTATATATTTTTTTCTTTGTAACAATGTTTTAAGGGTTATGTTTTGATAGCCATTGGGCGCATCTGAATTCGAAGAAAAGCTTTACGGATGAAAAAACGTATTAAGATTATTAAATAATAGAAAAAAAAAACTGTTTTTAAAAAAACTATTCCAAAAAATGAGCAGTTACGACACTTTCGATTCAATGAAAATGTATCGCCGTCCCCGGAAAACAAAATGGTAATTGCAAAAACACAATTTGTCAGGAGAAATAAAAAACATGTTTTTGTTGATTTCTCCAAAAATACTGGTCGGAGACAGATGGTTTTTACCTTTTTGTAAAGCTATTTTTTTATACGTTTAGAATATTTCAATAACACACGCATATAATATAACATAATAGAGATATTTTGAAAATAAAAAGTTAGTCAAAATTAATTATTGTCTGAGTTTTATAAAGTCACTTATCATTTTATTCTTAGTTCTTGTCATTCAAAATCTCGTATTGTATCGCTGGCTTATCATTTTATTCGGAAGTTCATTAGGGTACAAGTGATGATGGTAATGCACAAATATCATTTTATTCTCCTTAACATTGTCTAACTTTATTTTGTTGAAGGGCTATTTTAATAAAACTTTGACTTTAGTAATCAACTTATGTTTTATTATTATCTAGTAAGTTTCATAACAAGTCTTAAAGAAATGTTAAAATCTGGTTATCATGCCTCAAAGCACGCCTTGACATACTCGTAAAATATTAAAAAGAGCGGTGTGAGTATTAATAAAAAAGCTTTTACATACTTGTACTTTCCCCGAATCTTTTTTAGAAAAGTATTTGATTGATTGCTTTCGTGCACGTTTCCGTCTAATAGTGATTCGTTTAGCATCTTCGGCTAATGTATGGTTGGATATGTATTGCCACTGTTTCTAATGTTGTTCCATTTTATGTTATGTGCTCTCTTTGTTCATGAGTTATCTTTTCGACACGTTTCTTTGCGCGCTTACAACTAGCCTTTAAAACTTTTTTCTTATATACCTTTTTTGATGTGCATCCTATATATGCTTCTCCGGAATTCTTAAATCTTTTGCTCCTAACGTTTTGTCGTTGCATTAAGATTTCGAGTGGTCGAGTGGCTAGCGTACACGCCTGACTACACTGCAGGGGCAACGGGGCAGGCATTTGTGTCATAAACATTTTAATGTCTGCATTTCCGGGTCTGGGTGTTTATAAAATGTATTCTGGTGTCTATTTAAGTATTTCTATGTTTTAGAATCGTTGAATAACACCCATAACACAAGCATATTATACATTGCTTACTTTGGGGTTAGATTCAATTTGTGTAACTTGTCCAGGACTATTTATTATTATTATCTAAGTCAATGGTTTCATCAAACGGTGTTATTTTATTTTTCTTTGTCAACATCGTGAATATCAATAGTACTCAACCTCGTAGGTTGACGGATGATTGTCATTATGGAACATTTTATTTAGATATATTCTTTTTGAGGACAGCTTTGTTCTATTCTTCTTAATTACATGCCCTTGAATTGGTGTCGAATCAAGGTCTGCCTGGACTTTGGGGGATTCTTATTGTTTAAGACAGCCTTTCCCAAAGTGGGCGATAACGCCCCCCTTGTGGGCGCTGGAAGCCTAGAGGGGGGCGGTATAAATCTTGAAAAAAATGTTTTTTTTTAAACTAGGCGCAACAAATATGTTATTGAGGTTATTGACAAGAAAAAAACGAGGGGGGGGGCGCTACAAAACAACTGATTTTCAAAGTGGGCGTTACATGAAATAAGTTTGGGAACCTCTGGTTTAAGAGCTTCATATGACTGCAGATGATGCAGTGAAATCTATTGTGCTTAACACTGCAGAAATGTTGAAAAATGTTGATGGTGTTTTCACAATATCGTTAATTAATGTTTCTATTCATAACACTCTTAAGTAGTTATAAAAAAAATACACAGGCGTAAATATCTACTTATAAAATTGGTACCTAGCTATGTCATAATCACAAACAAAATATTATAGGTAGGTAGGTCCGGAGTTATGGGTAAGTAGCCTCTTATAACAATAATACTTCAGGGGAATCCCTAGCAATATTGTATTTGCTATTACAATATATTTCCGTCATTTTCAAGTGAAAGATTAGCATGACAATATATTTTACTGCTTCACACTAAAAAAATCGTATTACTAACAAGACATTATACGAAATGTAGGGATGATTTTGTACGAGAATAAAATAATAACTGCTGTTATCATTATCTATTCGAATATTTTTCACGAGAAAATAATTTTATGACTGTTTGTCATACTAATACGTTTAAATATATTTGGATAATATAACATTACAATTATATTCTTATAACTTCCGACATGGGTCGAATAATCGAATATCATTGTAATATTTCATAATTTCGTAAATAACAATATTAGAGTCACGAAAAAAATTGAGCAGGTGTATCAACACCCACAGATATCAAAAATGGAATAACACTAAAACTAAGATGACGGTAGTTATCA
This sequence comes from Calephelis virginiensis, assembly GCA_002245475.1. NCBI lineage: Eukaryota > Metazoa > Arthropoda > Insecta > Lepidoptera > Riodinidae > Calephelis > Calephelis virginiensis. The sequence goes on from NJDC01004646.1 coordinate 8,971, forward strand.
TTATATTCTCAGGGGACGGCGGTATGTATGTATAAGCAGATTAAAATGCAGTAGTTTTATTTATTACTGCAAAATTATGCGCGGAATCGACTATTTTGCTGTTTAAAATGCAGTAACCGATATGTTTTATTGGATTTTAATGTGTATTTTAAAAAAAATATTAAATTTAAGATGCAGTATGTGGGGAAACAAATAATTACATTAATTAAATTACATCAGCTACAAAAAATAAAAATTAAACAATATATATTTTTTTTATTAATCATGTACCAAGTACGTAACCAACACTAAATCATCCTTCCTAAAATACAACATACTTGTTTTATCAGACTTACAGTATTTATAGAGGTAGGTAGTAACTAAATCTTAATATTACAGAAAACATATATATTTTATTATAATTAACACATTGTACTTATGGTAACAGCCAACTATATAATACAACCAGAACAGAAGTATGCAATATAAGCTAACGAGATCTTTCAATAGAATGGTCTGGGCATAACATTATTATTTATACTATGAAATAAAAATGAAACAATATTTACCAGTCTTTTAAATTAATTATATACAAAATTAAAAAAGGAATACTTATTCAGCCTTCCAAATATAGCAGTATTTCTTATTATTAAGACTTTAGTGTAATTCAGACTTATGATAATAGCAGTTTTTGTTTGTTAGACTTACCAGTATTGGTAGAGGTAGTATTTAAAACTTAATACTAACGTAACCGAAACCGCTTATATATTATAATTAACACGTTGTACTAATATAATCATAGCCAACAAAATAATACAACCAAAATAGAAGTATGCAATATAAACTAACAAGATCTTTCATGAAAATGGCCCGGGCATAACATTATTCACTTAAAATTGACTATATAGGAACAAATATTATATTCTTCTAAGTATATAATACAAAACGAAATAGTGCTCTCAACCTGTATGTTTTAACTATCTAATATCCAATTAATATCAACTGAACTACGCCCAATTATAACAAAATGTGTGTGACAAATTTTAATTCATAATTCATTTATTGTTCGAATATGTACATAGCTAGTTGTTACAAATTTGGTTTGAGCTCTATATTCTGCCTATAAGGCGTACAATTGTAAAATTAATACAAATGAACTAATTTGCAGTCAGTATAAATAATAAAATAAAATTTATTGACTATGATACTGAATCAATAGCATTTTAAATGTTATTTATACAAAAGGTTCAAAAATAAAGTTAATAAGATTACACGTCTTCATTATCAAACACAAAGTTGTCCTCACCATCATCAATTTCTGCAGTAGATACTGGAATATTTTTGCAGAAAGTAACTCAATTTCCAGGCATTAATGGTCCCAATTTCCTAATTATGTCTTGTTTTCTCGATAGTGGTATACCCGTGGGCTCAGACCTTACTTACAGACTAGAGAGGGATATATGACCCCCGGGGGGCCAAATTAAATGTATGAAAGTAAATGTTTAATTATTTCTTTTTATAAGTCATTTATCGACAGAAATCGCAAATATAATATTCCCCTTCGGGGCCAACGCAATCTGTAGGGCCCAGGAAGTGCACCTTAGGCACTGAATCCATTCTTCGCCACCTCTGTCGGCGGAGTAAGACATATCACAAAATAAACAATTCGTGTCCACGTTTACTGCCACTCCACTTGACAGCGCTTCATCTTCAGAAGTTGAGTCCGAGGAAGAAACAATATTCGTTTGATTATTATTGGTGCTAGTTCCCCTGCCACCACGGCTGTTACGAGCATTCCCGCGGCCACGTCCACGTCTACTTGCACGACCTTGTCCACGGTTTCGTCCCCGAAACTCTGCTAACTACAACGAAACTGCCAAGTCTTTTTTATATGAGGTTTTAGATGATGTTAAAACTGCCGATTTGGAGGTTTTTCTGCCCTTATTGGATATCTTAGTTTTAGCAGGAAGAATGGGTCGAATGTCTGAGGGCAATGACTTGAGGAATATTTTGATGATGCTGATATAGCAGGGTTACCCAATGATGTTCCTGGATCGACTGCCGCTAACTGGATTGCTGCACTTTCTTGTGAAGTAATAGCAATATCCAAAGTCTGCAGTTGCGCCTGAAAAGTTCTCGAGTCTGACAGTGATGGTATTTCCGCCTGTATTGTTTCCCCAGGTAATGGATGTTCATCTTCTAATCTAGTGTTAAGTACTTGTTGTTCTTCTGCAAAAAAATCAGCATCAGTGAAGATGTTTGGGTTCATCGGGTATATGCCAGTAGCGCGAAAGCCATTTACTGCAATCTCTGCAGTACAACATCGAAGATATGCCTTGCCAAAAAGTTCAGCAGTGTCATATGGCTTGACGACTTTGTCTGAATGCATAATAAATTTACGGATCTCTTCACTGTAGTAGCATTTGAGAGCTTCCATAAAAGTTTTGCCTAAGGGTTGTATTTTATTTGTTGTATGTGGTGGTAAAGTAATTATGGTCACATGGTTTTCTCGTGCCAGCTCTAACAAATTTAAATTACGGGTATGGCTGTAACGACCGTCAAGAATAAGCAAGACTGGAGATTGTTCAGTTGGATGTGTTTTTTCGATAAAGTGGATCAACCAGTCAGTAAATAGATTGCTTTGGATCCAACCAGATGGGTGAACTTTTCCAACAGCGCCAGGTGGGGCTCCTTTCATTAGAATGTCTGTAATTTTTTTTCTTGGAAAAATCATCAGCGGTGGTATATAGATACCAGATGCACTCATGCAGCATACAACAGTCATCAGTGACCCCCCTTTCTGCTGCTGTCAAAGCCCCTATTTGCCGCTTGCCTTTTTTGCCGATTACGTCAGGAATTTTTGATTGGACAATAGTTAACCCAGTTTCGTCTACGTTAAAAATTTTATCCGGAGGATAGTGTCTTTTCAGTGCCCAGTATGTCAAACCCTTGCACCCGCGCATATGATGTTCCCATCGGCTTTCGGACAGATATCTCTTTATGCCGTCTCAGGAAGAGATCAAGCCAAGCCCTACCTGCAATTTCGTTTTTAAAATGATTGGCTAAGTTATTTTTTAAGCCAACTGATAAGCCATTCGGCGGACATCCATTCTCGTAAGTCCGTAGTATTTCGCTTCCATTATTAAAATGTACTCCACTAGTTTTTCCTCCAATCGAGGCGGAAGTATATGTTTCCTGCCAAGTGGCTTGTTGACAAGAGAAAGAAGAGATGAAGATTCTTCAGAGTCTTTAACTAGTCGTTTTAATGTGCTTCTGGGCGTTTGAAACTCCTTGACTGCCTTTTTATATCCCATACCTTTACTTCTAACAGCTTCAATCGCCTTTTTCATCTTTTCACGATACCATGTCTTCCTTTTTTAGAAGCAGGAGGACTAATCACACTTGCACGAGGCATCTGAAATAAATAAAAAAGATGTAAATAATACGTACAGTTAATATGGCCCCCGGGGCTATAAAATAAGCACACTGGGAGGGTCATATTAAAATAATGACAGTTTTATTTTTTCACTTTGTACACAATTTATTATAATAGATCATGCTAATTTACCTTCACAATGATGAAGCTTTATTCTTCTTATTTCTGGAATTCGATGTCACAACACTCACACCACTTAATTTCTAATTAATTTTGAATTGACTTTTACGACGTTAACAAAGTTTGACTAGAGCTCGTTTTGACATATGTCAACTGCGGGACGAGTAAATGCCATCTATTGAGTTTTACCAAAATTAAATAGTGACTGCCACTATTTCTAGTTGTTAAACATAAAAAAAATACAGATGACAGGGTTCGAACATGCAAACATTGAGGGGGGTCAAAATAAATGCAGGGGCCATATTTACACCCTCTCATCTACCCAGCCGGCAACATATTTTTAGTGTGATAATTTATAACATTTTCGTTTTGAAGCTGAGCTGATATTTCTAACTCTTAACATTAAACTGTTTACTGCTATGCCTTCACTATTATGGCAGCTTTCAGTGTAGGTTTCTTTCTTTAAAAAAATCCATTGTTTGAAGTAAATTCTTCCGTCATCTTTACAATTGGCGTTCACAGAATGAGGGGTGGCAAAGTTATTTATAAGTAAAGTTTTAAAGGAACTAATAAATTGATTGCAGGTTGGATTAATATTTCGTACCCCGTTACTCCTTATTTTACAAAAAAAGTTCTCTAATCGATCTTGGTTTAAACTTCTTGGGAGGAGACTTGTGATTTTGTGCATCTTATTTAAATATATCCACATTTATTTAAACACATTTATACTATTGATAAAATTATTTATAGATGGCACTTTTTGGTACGTAATGAAAATAGTGCCATCCTTCTTTTTCGTCTCAAAGCCCATTGACTTCAAAATTGGCATAAGCTCCTCTCATAATTTAAAATGTGGCGAATTGGTTTTCCTGCAAACTCGAAATTTTTTTTCCTGCTGCTTATAACTGTTGCCATTGAACGAGTCAAATAGTTTATCTTTTTATGTATAACAGATCTGCAGTATCGTTACATTCCTTGGAAATAACTTCATGGCCTGATAAAAAAAAACGTTAATAATTAGCTTAATATCAATTAATTTTTCTTTGTTGGGATATGATTGATAGATATAAACCGCTCCATGTAAAGTAGGTCATGGTTGTTAATGCCCATAGTAATGTTTGAGACTTGAAAAAAATACACATTTTCAATATATCTCAAATAAAACAACTGATTTTTTATTGAATCAGGCGAATCGGAGCGAGCGCTTACTTTATCCGTGGTCTGATCGCAGTGGTTGGCGGTGGAAACGTTATTTAATCGTGCTCATTCTGTGTCATTTGGAAGACTTCTCGCCACAACAGTTACACTGCTTAAGCGGAATTAGCAAAAAAAAGCTTATTCTACATACATTACAACTAATTTTTAATGCCCTTAGCGGCGATCGTTACATTTTTAGCTGGATTTTTTGTTTTATTATTTTTGCCTAGAAAGGCGACAGGTGGCCGATTCTATATAGAACTTTTCTGTCTATGAAAAGTTATCATAACTATTTTCCTGGAGGACTGATCAAAGTAATTATTTTTACTATTTATAAGGGGTCTGATTTTTTCTATTATCGTTGTATAGGCTATCTAGCAGAGAGAAAAATAAAGTCTGCTATCAGCATTAATTTAAGTTTAAGAATAGTTGGTAACGAAAGTTGAAAATAATAATTGATTTATTTTAAAATACAAACAAATATTTTCAAGAACTTTGCATTGGGGTCCCAGAATAAAAGGCCCCTTTACAATTGAAGTACAAACGAAAAAATATTGATACAATCAGATACAAACGATTAAAAACTATTCCGATATGAAAAAACTTATTTTCATGAGTTTTGCATATTGTGTTTATATGGGCCTATATATTTATAGCATTGTATTACTACTTAGAATCACGTTATGAATAAATAAAAACACAATGAGTAACTTACTTGCACAACATTTTAGGGCTGCTGACAAACGTTGGCTAAATATTTGTGCAGGATACTTGACTTTCATTTTTGGTATTTTTTCCTTGATATAATGTAATTCTGTCAATTTGTTTGCTAGCCGTAGTTCATTATTTTCCACATCCTTTTCTACAAATGTTAAAATGTGCTCCCATATTGCTATCTTGACAATGCCGTTTTCAATAAAACGTAAATTTTTAGATAGCAAATTATTGCGTATACCTTTTATAAGGTGTGGTGGATCGAAAATGGGAAAAAATTTCGTACCATTTATTTCAAAAGCACAGCTCTTATATTCGGTGTCCCTTTTTAAATATTCTGATTTTGTGTCAGCAAGTTTGTGTAAACAGTCTGTTTATAGTACTGACATTACTTGAAGACTGGTCACAAACAGTGCAAACAACTGTCAACCCTGTGGCTGTTACGGCCTTAATAGCTTCCTTTAATATAATTTTTAAATCTTCCATTTTTGTTGAACTTTCACAAAAGGTTAAGCTTAAAGGTTGTTTAAACTTCCCTTTAATACTTTTAATCATTAGTACCAGGGCATGATCAGCAATCTTTGATGTTTTCTTGTAATCAAAATCTTCAAAACCCACTATTTCTTTCAAATATAGATTATAGTACAATCCAGGTGACAATGCTATCTCATCAAGTATTAACGAGCAAAGTCTGCTTTCAACAGGTAGCTTTGCTACAGACTTTTTCAAATGGTCTATTATATGAATATTTATACCTGGCTTAGCAACCAAAATACTTAAAAATTTTAAGTGTTCTTTTAGAAGGGAGAACAAAGAGTTTTCTTAAAAGATTATAGGCCTTGCTACTTTGTTTTAAAATAGTTAAAGAAAGGCAGATGTACAGGTAGAACTTGAACATGTGCAATTGATTAATATTATTAAACATTATTAGCATAAGACATCAATCCAAGACTTTACTCACATAATGGTAAGAGATTACCATTATGTGTATCTAAGGTTTGGGAATGGTGGTAGTAGGGTAGACTGGGTACGGTTGAAACAGTTTCACTTATAACGTCCATAGTTCTGCTTTTTATAACCCGAGCGATGAAGAAGATATGTTAAATAAAAGAGCATGTTTCTGTCTACTAATAGGCAATATGTTTTTAGTCCCAGGTGTGTTATTTTTAAAAGTAGATCAAATTAAAAAATAAATCGGATTTGTTGCAACCGTCCCCATACCAGGGGCGGTTGAAACATTGAATGGGGTCAGTTGAAACACATGCGAATAATACAAAATATTACAACACGTTTTATTAATTGTTTATTTTAAATCTAAGAATAATTAAGTAACTCTTTGACATTAGTAATCAGTCTTTAATATTTATATACTTGAAACGATATTTTTAATCAGCCTTTAATGTTTTAAAGCACACTGTTTAAAATATATATTATCAATCATCAAAAAACTAAGTAACTACAAATTACTTAACA
>NJDC01004649.1:9469-29276 GCA_002245475.1 Calephelis virginiensis
CGTACGAGGTATTAAAACACAAGCAAAACAATAGCCAGCCCATCTAATATCCTAATAATATTATAAATGCGAAAGTTTGTATATTTGTTTGTTACTCCTACACACAAAAACTATTTTCATTTAATTTGGATTAACACACAGGATAGTTTTTATCCCTAAAAAATGTTCATGTGGTACCGTTAACCACGCCAGTTTAGCGCAACTTTCATATAAAAAATAAAAAAATAAGTTTGCTATGTTTTTTATTCGCCCAAATCATATGACACTAGCTGCCTTATATCTGAATGCCTTTAGAGTTACTTTCAAATTATACGGGTTATACCTTTTCAAGTAAACTTTATACAAATTCGGGTTTGCTATGTATCTATGGAAGTCCCGCCTCTTATTACGTAGTATTTATATACTCTTTGAACCACGCGGGCAACAGCTAGTTATTTATAAATGCAAATATTTGTGGGACATTTATGATGGTTTTGTGCCATAGCTTTTAGCTACTTAATAGAATAACATACAGGCTATATTTTTTTCAGGTATTAGGTTCATATGAGTTTAAATTATGCGGGCAACCGTTAGTAGAAAATTCTTTTTTTCTATACTTCTTATCGTCGACGTTTGATGAAATTCACTTATCACTCACCCACAATATATTAAAAAAGGAGTATCTTCACGCCCATGCCCCCGAGGAGGTAGGTAGGCACAAGCACAAGCAGGGCAACCACGACTAGCCGAAGACACTAAGTCCCATATTGTGATAGGGACTAGCCTATCGCCAACCGGGCACATTTCAATCCCGAACAATATGTTTTTTTAGTAGAAAATTAGAAAAACAAAATTTTTTTTGTTGCCCGACCCGGGAATCAAACCCAAGACCTTATGCATTCAAGTTCAACACCTGGACTGCAAGACCACAGAGGCCAACCAACCAACTGAGTTTTGTTGTTTAAGCGTCATCAGGACGATAACAACTTTTTAATCGATCTTGATATATTGTGTAAAGTAGTAGGGTTATTCAAAAATATTGTATGACAGACGCATTGATTCTAACCTGTACATTCGGATATTCAGGCTTCAGGGTGTCCCAGAGGTTGGAGACTTTACTGGCCGCTCCGAGGCACTTGAGAGCAGAGACACGTACGTAAGGCTCGTGGTCATTTAATGCTATCGTCATCGCCAAGTTAATTAGATTACTGGATACTATTTGCTTCTGGAATGGCGGGAATTCTGGAAAAAACATTCCGAATATCGGCTGATTAAAATAGTCGTGAGGACATTGACTCATTTTTTATAGTATAACTAGCGGCCCGCCCCGGCTTCGCACGGTTATGAAATATACATATAAACCTTCCTCTTCAATCACTTTATCTATTAAAAAAAACCGCATCAAAATCTGTTGTGTGGTTTTCAAAATTTAAGCATACAAAGGGATATAGGGACAGAGCAAGCGACTTCGTTTTATACTATGTAGTGATTAAAATTATTGACACACATCCCACCAAAAATTAAAAAGGTTCCACACGGTTGTAAACATGTCTTCCAACAGAGGCAACCATTGTTTTCGTAATCCGGTTATTATTAAAGGGGTTTGAACCTTTGTGGCTTAGTCAACCTGTATTTTGTGTTTTTTTTTTTCAAAATCGCCATTTGGAAAATAACACAAAATGGCGGCGGTTTGTACAAGGTAATTGAAGTATTCACCATCAATCTTTCATTGTAAATAACTCTGTAACGTGTCATTTTAGGATATGTTGATACAAATACTTTTTTGTTTGTACAAGTGTCCCTTATCTATATTTGTAAGAATTATAGTGCGCCGCCATTTTGAAAAAAAAAACACATAATGGCGGCCAGGCATTAAGCCATATAAAAAAGTTCAATCCCCTTTGGATTAAATCTACAGCCCTGACGGAAGCAAACCAATGTTTACAACAGTCTAGAACCACTATTTCCGTAGGGATATGGCAAACCAGTGGCGGCGTAGGATAGTGCGGGGACGGCAACCGCCTGGAGCGCCCAATACAAACGGGTGCCTATCCTGCTTGCTCAGTGTAGCGAGACCCAAACAGAATACTATAGATGCAAAAAGCCTACCTATGAATTCCCTAGCGAAATGTTACGACAGAAAGTCAATTAAGTTTTTTTAACAAATGACAAAATGTAGTTATTATACGTTTATCCTTTGCCTATTTTGAGTTACGGTGCATAGCAGGAATGGTCGTTAGAGCAAAAACCGGTACTGTACGAAAACGTCGTGCGTTAGTTGAATAATTAAACGAAGTATACCTGAATAGGTATAACGCTTGTAGACGCTCTATATGTTACCAATAAAAGCGGTCAAGTGCGAGTCGGACTCGCGCATGAAGAATTTCGTAGCAACAATGATCTTAGCATAAATGAACTTATTATTGTTCTTTTATTTAAGAAGATACAGGGGGGGGGGGACATTTTACCAGTTTGGAAGTGTTTTTTGCACAAACTATGCAGTGTAGAAAAAAATGATAGCCAAAACATTAATATCATTTTGGAAGATCTATCTACAGACACCACACACTTATGGATTTGATGAAAAAAAATTGAGTTTTACTTATAATTATGGGAATCCCCAAAATATATTTTTGTGAGAATATCTTAATGCGGTTCACAAAATACATCTACTTATCAAGTTTCAACAGCACAATTATTAGTAGCTGTGATACACGGACAGACAGACACTACGAATTTATAAGGATTCAGTATTTGACTAACGAACCCTAAAAATGGGGCTGAAATTTAAAGCTTCACTTTTAACCGGAGGGGAACACGGCATTCAAGATCTTGATTTTAAGACGGTAGTACGAATACGAGCAAGTCCTTGTAAGACTAGTATTTTAGTAATTACTAATACCTAGTAGAAGATCCGAACCTACATCGATTTACACCGAGTTGATAATTGAATAAAACATGTTTTATAGTTAAGTATGTATATTAACGCTCATTTTAAAAGTGGGTTGCCTAAACAAATCCTGGATTAATTTAATAATTTAAAAAAATGTTTTTCATGTTTCCAATTTTTTTTTCAGGCAAACGTATATATCAACATAACATAAGAATTGTAATAAAAACGCACATATTATGTAATATATATTTTTTCTATCATCCGATCCCGTGAAAGTAACTTGCATCGACAATTATCTGTTTATACCTGGCAATCTAGATAAAATCTTAATATAGCACCAATTAATAAATAAAAATATTTAAAAAAAATTACCCGGATTATTTTAGGCAACCCATTTTTAATATATTTTCTGATATACAAAATTTGCTATAAAACCGGTTTCATCCTATTATCAGCTCGGTGTAGGTCGACGTAACTTCGGATCTTAGACTATATATATATATATATAATAGAATGATGAAGCGATCCAAAATACTGGATTAGATAAGTACATGTAGCACCTAATGGAGTTGACTTTACAAATTAAAACAGGATTGTTCGAACATTAATCGTATATATCTTCGGCACAAAAAACTAACGGCCTGTTAACGTGACCTTGCGAGTTACGAGGCTCTTCAATATCTATATGTGGACATAACCAATTACGGAAATGCCGAGTACCTATGTTTTATCATGTGACATTTATTAACTATCATATCGTCATAAAATAGTATCTTCACGCCCATAACCCTGAAGACGTAGGCAGAGACACAACCAAGGCACCCACGACTAGCCGAAGACACTAAGTTCCACAATGTGATAGGTGGCAAGCCTATCCTTATTGCCAACCTGGCACATATCCAATCCCGAGCAACATTTTTTTAAATTTTAAATTGGAAAGACCACATTGCGGGAAATTTAATTCAAAAATTGCGGGAAAATGGGAAAAACGATGCTTTAATCCATACAATCTGGTAGTAGCTGTTAATGTCGGCTAGTCAATCATCATCAACATAAATATAACCTTGAAAAACATTTTAAAATAAAAACTTACTAATATACGAGATCTCAGTACAAACAAGAAGCAGCTCGAGCGCCGAATCCCGGATCTCCCAGTTGAAGTCCTGCATCTTCATGTAAATTATGTGTCCCAGTTGGTCCATTGAGCTACCTGGCTTCGATTCCTGGAGGAGGGAAAGATTAGGCGGAAGGAACTTCTTGACGCATATCCCTATCAAATTCAGGGCTGCCACTATAAACTGAAAATGAAAACCAAAGTTTATATTAGTATTTCTATTATATTAAAAAAACATAGGTATATTCTTGGCAGAAAAGAAAGATGCTGTTCATAAATTACGTTATGCGTTTTTTTCAACAGGTTATATAATAATTTTTATAATAAAACGACATATTTATTTGTGTTGCTGACATTAGTGGTAATTTTTTTGCGCACTCACTAATATAATTTTAAGTTATCGCTATCTTCTTTCGACGAAAGTAACAGAAAGAGCCAAAACACTTTAGCGTTGTCAGATTAATCAGTACACGCCATTTCTACGGACGTTCAATCTATCACTTCGGACTAATTTGACATGTAGGTACGCGAAAATCTTTTTGTTTATGTTTAATTTAAAAAATATTAAATAAAAAAATAATAAATAAATATCTCTGGATAAGTAACCCAAATTGAATCTAACCCCAAAGTAAGCAAATTATTTGCTTGTTGAACTGCTGAACCTATTTTCTTGAAATTTGGCACACACATAGAGGGTAACTTGGATTAACACATAGCATAGTTTCTATCCCGAAAAAATGTTCCTGTGGGACCATTAAACACGCTGGAAACAGCTAGTCTATACTAATATTAAAAAGAGGAAATGTTTGATTTTTTGTTTGTTTGAAATTAATAAGCTCCGAAACTACGGAACCGATTTCAAAAATAATTTCACCTTTAGAATTAGGGATAATGTAGCCCTGAGTGACATAGGCTTTGTTTCATCAAAATCGGTGCAGAAGAAGCCAGGTTACGCAGGCGATGCTGCGTGAAACTACTAGTTGAGAATATATTCCAAATGCAGCTTTAGCACTTTCAAGCTGCAGCAACGGACTAAGTCTAAATTTTTTATGTAAAAAGTATCTTCACGCCCACATCCCCGAAGCGGTAGGCAGAGGCACAACCAGGGCACTCACGACTAGCCGAAAACACTAAGTCCTACAATGTGATAGGTGGCAAGCCTATCGGCAACCGGGCACATATCCAATTCCGAGAAAAAAATTTTTATTAAAAAATTGAAAAAACCCAATTTTCTTTTTGTTGGTCGACCCGGGACCTCATACAGTCAAGTCCAACAACTGAACCGCTAGACTACAGAGGCATTATTTAAGTAAGCATTATTTTGATCCCTCTTATACTATTATTGTTATCATTAAGTCTCTGCTTTCAATCCAAAAAAAAAAATGTTAAAATTGGTTAAAGACCTTCAGTTTTCTTACCTTACATGTTAAATTTGGTCTCTTCAATAAATCAAAAACCACACTATATACACACAATACTTCAATACTTTCATGCCAAACTATATTGTAGTCTTTAATAAGTGTGTATAGAGTTTCCAAAGCATAATACATTATAAGCACATTCTCCTGATCAGCTGTATAATTATCTATCGCGATGACGTCACCAACTTCATTCATAACATCAAACCTCTTTAGAACATAAAACAATGTTTTGAATATAGAATTTGCCTGTTCATCGTTTATGTGGTTTTTCAAACATGACAACCTTTTAATACTTTGTAAAGCAACCGATTGTATGTCCAATGTCAACATTAGATCGCGCAAGTTATATGCAGCACGAGCAGTATGTTCACAGGTTCCATCCATTAATTTCATCATACCATGGTTTAATTTCTCTAGTACCTCTGAAGGTAATGTCTTATTCTCGTATGTTGCATAGACTAAACTTGGCACAAGACTAATCAATAGCAACTGGCTTTGTAGCTCAATTTTTCGATTCTGAATCTCCCACACAGCAGGCTTTTGATTCTTCCAAACTGACGCCCATATCAAATTACAGGCATTGACGTAATCAAAGAGCAATACCACTTGTCTTCTTTGAATAATGATTTGAACTGTGTTAAAATAAGTGACACTAATCTCAATGAAATCTTCTCTTTCATATGGAAGATTGGAGCCAATTGGTTTAGCGAGTAACATTTTAGCAATGGACGACCAAAAGAGAAATTTAGAAATAACCAAAGACACATCTTCACGGCGCATTCTGTCCATCATTAGATAGCAATGCGTTGCTACATTCAAGTCCAGCAAAATACTAACCAAACAATTTTGCTTATTAATGTGCTCCTGATCGGATACCACAGACAGAAGAACTTGCAACATGGGCTCAACAGTTTTACAAATATTGTCCTCTTCCTCACTCGTCATCGACTCAACTTTGATCCAATCGGTATCTAACATTGGTTTCAATAGAAACGATAAAACTATTTTGATATTAACGCCATCGTTTATATCACTCAGTTTCCAAAGGAACAATGAGCTGAACTTATAAGTTTGTCGTACCACAAATACTGTTCGTTTGTCGTAGCAGAGCAACAGAATCTCTCTCCAAGCACCACTCTCCATCAACCAGTGCACACCAGAATTGTGATTCACCAACGATATGGCCACCTCCATGTAGGCCACTCGCAATCGCGAATCCACACTTGGTGAATTAATGTTGTTTAAGGCTTGTGAAATGTTATTGCCTACTTTTGCGAATATTTTGGCAAAACTAACTTCTCCATGTACAAATACTCCTAATAACCTCACAATGAATACTTTTACTGTGCTGTGAAATTTGTCAATATTTAGTATCGCTTCCACAAGCATATCAGGTATTATTGGTAATGCTTTAAGATATATGATTTCTGAAACAAATTTTAAATAATTAGTTTTAATAGACGTATTATACTTACATGCTTAATATTACTAATTTGCAAACAAAAGTAAATGTATGTGCCCATTGGCGATATACTAGATGAGCTACCCTATGACTAATCCTCGTCCCACAAAGCTAGGATTTTTCTTAATATTAGTTTACTATTATTTAGAAGAAAAAAATAGAATTATCATTCCGTCACCAACTTTGATACATTCTGGCACATACTTCTAACTATCGAATCAGGTTGGCATTTTTGTAGACTTCTACAAACGTAAATTATAATAAAGGAAATTTGAAGCTTTTAATCTTAGCTTTATGGGAAGTGGTCTAGTCTGATGTTTCAGTAGTGTTTAGTGCTATAATACACTTTTCTGGCAGGCACTTTCAAACCTTTTCAGTTACAGCCAAGTGCCACCGGGTGTTGATTTATCATCCCGTCGCCAATTACTTTGGTATGTACTGGCACCTACCATACAAACATAGTAATTTTTTTTAAATTACTTTTTAATCATTTTTAATCTACATATTTTCTCTTTATAACAGCTGTTTAAAATTTCAATTTAGAAACTTAATGAAACTGCGAGAAGATACTTTTTTTAAACGTAAATGTTTAACATCGTTCTGTTACACTTTGAAGAATAAAAAGTCTCGGCTATAGTTTAGAATATCAGTAACATTGTAACGTATTTTTTTCATGAAATCTCTTAGGGAATTCTATATCAATTTTTTTCCATAACAATATTTTGACCTTATATATTCAACAAAGAAAATTAACCATCCAACGGCTCGGAGCCAATATAGACCTCGGCAATTTATATATTTATTTTTATAAAAAATGTCAATTCCCACATAAAAAATTTGACAGCATATGATACTGTTAGGTTTTTCTGTTAATATACCAAAACCCCTACGTTTCAACATTTTTTACATACATAGACCGCCTCGTTGGTCGAGTGGCTAGCGTACACGCCTAACTACATCGACCAACCGCGAGGCTCGGGTTCGATTTCCTACGGGGGCAGGCATTTGTGTGATGAACATTTAGATGTATGCATTTCCGGGTCTGGGTGTTTATTACATATATTCTGGTATCTATTTAAGTATTTCTATTTATTAGAATCATTGACTAACATCCATAACACAAGCATATAATTTGCTTACTTTGGAGTTAGATTAAATTTGTGTGACTTGTCCATTGATATTTATTTATTTTTTGTTTATTTATAGACGCTTAAAATTGGTGTCAGGTAAAGTGAAGAATGGGACTGCCATAACCCTTTCAATGCTTAAGGACACTTGTTATGTATGTTGGTAGCTTTAGATGTACAGCGCTGTTAATTACATATTATTATTCTTTCAATTAATCAGATAAAAAAACTTATAAATAAGTTAGTCTAAGATCTTTTCGTTTTCTTTAAAAAACTCCATTTTATCTCTCCGTTTTCAAACTCTAATATGTGATTGACTGATAATAACTGATAAGTTACAAGCTTGGTAACATACAACGAATTTTGCTTCAAGTTCAATGTTCATAGCGAAATTTATACTAAATAGGCTTTCTCTGTTTCTAGAAGTGTAAATAACTAAATGTCTTGTAACATTAAGGAAGTGTTTAATCTGCTACCAATGTCTAGTTAAAAAATATGTTGCCACTATGGTCCAGTAAAAAGTTGAATGAAACCATGATCTGACCAGTTTTGGCGCAATGAGTAAAAATGTGTTCATTAATTAAATTAAAATGATATTATACAACTTAAATGATATTATACAACTTTTACTTCAAACTTTTTTTTCTATTTCCTACCGTTATTAAGCTATTTTAAAAAAAGGCATCTTTCAATCCTTTTTTTATTTTTTTCATCCCTTTCCCCTTAATTTAAATCAAAATTTCTTTCATAAATATAATTATTTAAGTGTTAATGAACACATTTTTACTTATTGCGCCAAATCTGGTCAGGATGCTGATTATGTATCTCAGTTGCCAACTAAAATGGAAAAGTGTATATCAAATAGCTGTCAAATGACGTGTTTTATATATGCTATCTCCAGTGACCAATAGAAATACAATAGAAATAGCAAACACAAATGACGTCATTTGATGTACACTTTTCCATTTTAAGTTGGCAACTGAGATACATAATCAGCCCCCAGATCATCCTTTCATTTAACTTTTTACTGAAATACTAGTGTTAATTTAACATTTAAAATTACTTTGGTGTAACTTTATAAATATGTAAATATGTTCTTTTAACCAGCATTTTTTACTAAGCGTGCCTCCACCGCCAATCACATAAATTAGTCTTATTTTTAAGACTGCGGCTATGCGAGCTTGATATTGTATGTTTAATTTTTCAGACCATGGAGGTTAAAAGATTGGCATATAATGATAAGGATCTGTTTCGAATAAACTATAGTAATTGAGTAAGCAACTGCTTAGGTCGAATTTAATTACCTTTACCATTTTACAACTTCGAATAGTTGTGTCGAACTTTCGCTGTCGATAAAAATGAACTGAGAAAGCTATGCATATGCTATATAAGTTATATGATAGCAAATCGCTTTAGTGGTCTAGCGGTTCAGATGTTGGATTAGACTTCATGAGGTCTCGGGTCAGGAAACAAAAGTAAAATGTGATTTTTCTAATTTCTACCAAAAAAAAATGTTACACGGGATTGGATATGTGCCCGGTTGGTGATAGGCTTGCCATCTATCACATTGTGGGACTTAGTGTCTTCGGTTAGTCGTGGGTGCCCTGGATGTGACTCTGCCTACCTCTTCGGGTATATGGGCGTGAAGATACTTACTTATGATAGCTAATTGTTAAGAGACACCATATATGTTACAGGTGCGTCGCTATATTACGGCAGGAACTTATGACACGTGTGCAAGTGTACTGAGAATCCTACCCTCCAACACGAAACAACGATAGTGAGTTCGGAAGGAAATAGGCAAGGCTGTGGGACCAATCCGTGAAAGTGCTTACAACACTCGACTCTCTCGTAATGATTCCACAAGTGGAAATATTACGAGACTAAATTACTAGACCACCAGTGAGAAGAGGGGTCGTTTACATCCTAGCAACAATTAAACTAAGATAACAAATGGCGTGCAAGGCAAATTTCAAATTTTTGTTCTAGAGCCAGGATTTAGCCGAAAGTTGACGATATCAGTGCCTATGGCATACAATATATAATTATACCTTTATATAACATACATATAATTGTAATCTCGGAATCGGCTCCAACGATTTTCATGAAATTTAGTATGTAGGGGGTTTCGGAGGCGATAAATCGATGTAGCTAGGAATCATTTTTAGAAAATGTCATTTTATTCGTGTTTCAACTGAAAAATATGACTTTTCCTGACATCTATTGGCGAATAATAATACTATTTTTTGTGAGCAACAAAGTTGTTCCAGCAGATGGCGTTGTTAAGTGACACGAAGTCAATGAGTGTTTGCTAAGAAATTTTATACTATTTTTATAAATTCGTACTTAACTATAATTTCCAAAAAACACAATTTATAAAAAAAATCGGTCCTCCAGGTACTTTATTTTAAAATGGAGAACGAACACATTAAGTATCAGTTCACTCATGGGAGTGATCAGTAATAAGATCATACGGATTAAAACATTGGTAGTAAACATTGGTTTGCATCCGTGTGGAACGTAGGTTTAATTCAGTGCGAATTTTGATTTGTTTCAAACAAAGTTTCCACCAAGGTCACCTGTGTGGAAGGCGTGATTGAGGCTTGATTACAACCGTCTGGATGATGCTTAGTAATTTAAGCGCAAAAAATCACCTTTAATTTCGATATAACATCACCAAGGTACGCAAAAATAATGCATTACTGAATATAACTCGAAAACCACTTGTCGGATCTCGATCGAATTTATATCGCGCCACCTTTAAAGCGCGGAGTAAATTTCGAAAACAGAACCATCAAAATCCATTTGGTATTGGCCAATCAAACATCCAAAAAACATTGATTAACAAAAAACGATAATATCTTTTTGGAATAGTTTAAAAACGACTTACATCCCGTTACCCCCAAAGGATACGGGATGAAAGTTTGTATAAAAATCATAACTATTTTGAAATTTAACTTGCTTTGAAAAGCAACAAATTAATCATAAGCATCTGATCTAGTCTTATTAATCAGAATCCAGAAACCTTCAGTATGACCTAAATAATAATAAAATATAGGGTATGTTCGCCTACTCGCGTCCACCCTCCAATTCGCGTCCATTTCGCGGACAACGTTTAAAAAACTCTTAAAAATAAGTGTACTAACAAACTAGGGAAATGAAAAGTCGTTTCTGCCTAGAATACGATATATTAGAAACACACATACACAGACAAAAGAACTGTTCTCATAATTTTTCCTGTTTTAAAAAAATAATGGATTTTGAGCTATACAAAAAAGTTGTGTCAATAGCTATAATTTTAGTAAAAAAAATAGTGAACCGGCGCGCGTTTCATACGTAATTTTTCAATGTTTTAAGTTTAGATAAAGATTGTATTAGTTTCTAGACCTTGAAAATGAATAAAAGAATAAAAATAATTATGATTTTGATTGATTATTGTATTTTTAAAGTTAAAATGAGGTGGACTCGAACTGGCATACCAATTTTACGAATTAGCCAGTTTGCGTCCAGGGTGGACGCGAACTCATCTTACTATTTCCAACTTGATCCTTTATTTTAATATAAAAAAATATGTTAAAAGGATGGGGTTTTATTTTGTGTTTACTATTATTATTATTCTTATTAAAATAGCCAATTTGCGTCCACATAATTATAGTAATAGAAATAGTTATAGATGTCGTAATTTACCTGGACGCAAACTGGATGGATGAATTATACTATATACCAGTTTGCATCCACTTGTTTATTTAAGTACTAAATCTTAAGTAACTGTTTTATGTTAAATCAGACAGTTAAAGATAGGTGGTAGCCGGTAATGTGCACTGTATAATCCCATCGGGGGCTAGTAGGTACCCACCACCGCTCCGAAAGGCAACAAGCGCATTAAACTGCTTCTGCCTTCTTCCACTTATACACAAACAGCTGTATGATAAATTTAAAGTACATAAAGACAAAGAAGTTGACAAAAGTTCAACTAGGCCACGCACGATTAGCCTAAGATACTTAGTTCCACAATGCTATGGATGGCAAACCTATTGCCAACCGGGCACATGTTCTATCCCGGATGACAATGTTTTCATTAGAAATTTATAAAGAGCATATCAAGAACGAAAGAGGGAACACGATAGGTAAAAATAGTTAGGAAAAAAATTGAAGGAAACTAAAAATTTATGTAAAATGGATGTGATGGATGAGAAATCCCTAAGAGAAAATTGACTACCTACAGATCTATTAAAAAATTTAAAATGTCTGTATTGTAAAATTAAGATATCGTGGATGCGAAAAAAAGAAAAATTATATGACCTAGTGGTGATCTGCCTGCTATAAACAATCGATGATGTAATTTTGGGCTCCTAATCATCTGAGCTGCAAACAGTAATGAACTAATGAATGACGATTGGAAAGAAAAAGGCGTATCTACATTTGAATGCAAATGAAACCAAAATAGTTCATGAAGGAGATGTAGTCAGAACGTATTCAAGAGTTTTAGTAGACGTAGTACCGCTGGAACAAATAAATGAATTTGTTTATCTCGGTAGTGTTTTTTGCAGGAATATTTTGACTGACGGCAATCGTAACAATAATATCAGAGAAAGAGTGAGAATAAAAATAAGTATTTTGTTACAATAATGAGTAAGGGCATGTTCTGTTGTTTGGTTCATGTTGTAAGAATGGCAGATGAAAGATTGCCAGTACAGACATACATTACGAAATTGGATGGACGTACTTAGTTACACGGGGAGACCTAAGTTGACATTCCATGGGCAATTTAACCCAGGGCCAACTCTTGTCATCACAGTCTCCACAACCAGCTTCTTTGCATGAAAAAGTAATTAATGTGAAGGAAGCTAGTGACACTTGGTACTCGATATTCTCTGCCAACCCAGTAAGTGACTAGGCGTGAACATATGTATTTTATAAAGAAAGACTTAAAACCCAACATTTCTATATTTTTTTTAATAAAATCTCCCCTTAACCCCTTTATAAGTTGGTGGACGCAAACTGGTCCACGGGCGGACGCGATCTGAATTTTGTGGACACAAACTGGCAAAACACCTTATTTCAATTATTTTAATTATTAAAAAATAATCACTAGACATTTTGGCTAAAACTTAGCTTCATCCTAAAATAGACTATACTACGGCTGGATTACAAAATTAGTTAATTCACAACTAGGTCTAGAACATTTTTATATTTTACCTCAAACCTGGAAACTCCACTAAGTGGACGCGAATTGGCGAAACAACCCTATCACCTCTGTGGTTTTTACTGCATGAAAAGTCTTGCGGGAGGATTTTCTCAAATATTGGAAGGAAGGCAGGAAGGCAGGCAGGGTAAAAATTCGGTCACATAGCATAGGTGTGGTCCCTTATAAACCAAAAACATTTTTAGTTTTAGTTTTCTATTTTTTGTTTAAGCATCACAGGAACACTGCTAACCAAATTAGTTTTCAGTATGGGATGAAAAGTGGCTTAATCCAAGGATACTTGTAAAATGGAAAAAAATCTTTTAATTTAAAGAAAAATATTATGTATAAAAATGTGCAAGCAAAGTCGCCGGTGTAAGCTGGTTTTTGTTGTGGATAATTAAATTAACAATTTCATCATATTTGACTCAGATCTGATACTTAATGAAATAAGTGCTAGTCATCCAAATTTTGTTATCATTCAACTTCATGTATGTATTGAAAAATCTGTTAAGTCATTGGTATGATGTTATTTAAATCTAAATTAATAATCCTCTTGGCAAGTGTTCAAAACTCTCCTAACGCTTCTTATCGGTATCTCTAGCATGAAATCTTACAACTTTCGATACGCTGAAAATGGTACTTAAATTAATGGTAGTATTTACCATGTGAGACTCTAGAGCCAACTTGCACAATAGGCCTATCATCTCAGCCAAAGGACAGCGGCGCATATAATATATTATAACATTTATATTTTTTGTAGGTTGTGGTTGTATTTTACCATTAGAAGAGCCGTGCTTGTTCGTTATCTTTTTTTTTTCATTTATAAGAACGCACATATGATCCAAGTTCGTTCTATCTCGTTCGATCAAATATTCTCTTTTGTAGGTAGGATAGTGATGGAAGATATCGTGTTATTTCTGCTTGAATACGTAACAGACATCCAAAGTTCAAAGCAAGTTAAGTTTCAAAATAGTTACGATTTTCATACAAACTTTCATCCCGTATCCTTTAGGGATAACGGGACGTTGTTAATCGTTTTTAAACTATTCCAAAAAAATAAATTATCAATTCGTTCTTTATCAATAGATATCAATGTTTTTGTGTTTTGTTGGCCAATACCAAATAGATTTTGATGGTTATGTTTTCGAAAGGCACTTCAGCTTCAAAGCTTCAGAGGTGGTGCGATATAAATTCGATCGAGATCCAATGAGCGGTTTTTGAGTGATATTCAGTAATGCATTATTTTGCGTTCCTTGGTGATGTTATATCGAAGTTGAAGTTGGTTTTTTTGCTGTTTTTGCGCTTAAATTGTTACTGGTTACTGCTACACGTGAAATGTCAGTGTACAATTGGACAGAGTTATGCCAAAATACACCAACTGCATAAAGTTGATTTCGAGAAAACGGCGTCTAAAGTTAGATTTGTAATTACACTTTCTACTATCTTTATTATTTTTTTTAACAGTATATGTCTTAAAATATTTTATTAAATTCATTGACCCAAAGTTATTTGGTATTTATTTAAAGTATCAAGGGTTCACCACATGTCTTTGGATCATTATAGCAGAATTGTTTTAGACTTAGTCCTTATATTTTATTGGGTCATAGACATTTTTTTGTGTCAAATGTAAGGCCTCAAACTGGATCTCAGCGATTTGTGGGGCGTCGGCGAGAGCGGGGCGGGGGCGGGCGCGGCGAGCTGTGACCAAACTCGATGTCAGCGGTCAGCTCGCTCGTGTCGCGGCGACGAAGTGTTGCGTTTGATGTGAGCGAGATGTCGATACGGCTCGGCGGCAACATGTTTTGGAACCGAGTGCTTTTGATTATTTCGACTTATTATGGGCAAAAAATGTTAATCCTTGTTGTAAACAGGGGAAATAAAAAGGCGACTTTTCTAATAATTATCATGAACAAAGACACGACAAGTTTCACGATGATACCTACATTCATTCCTGTACAAGTTTAGAGTCCGATTCAGAACCCAGCTAGAAATATTATACTCTTATTTTTATGATTAACATGTTTGCGATTCCATATTGGTGATCTTTCAAAATTTTCACTAATTATTCCTTCCGATGAAATGCCGCGATGTACGTACATTTATCGACAAATACTAAATGCAAAGGGGAACAGCACTACGTTAACTCAATCGCAGGGAGATTTTTGACGGTCGCTAGTCGCTCGGGCGCCACTGCCCGCTCCGCTGCCATCCAGTTCACTTCAATAAGAATCTAGATGTTAGATCGCGCCGCTCTCGCCGCCGCCCCGCAAATCGCTGAGATTTAGTTTGAGGCCTAAATGTAGGATGGAGTGTTTTTGCTAAGTAGTAATATAGCACATTCTGATCAGTTTGGTGTCAATAACTCATTTTTTGACCATTTGTATGTTGGTATATTTTGGCATAACTCGGTCCAATTGATACTTCATGTGTTCGTTCTCCAGACATTTAAAATAAATAATTCGAAAGCGCGAAAGTTTTATGCCAAGGGCATTAATATTGTCAACTTTCGAATAATTTCGATACTTGGAATCATTGCTCTAGAAAAAATCATTGCTCTTTAAAATTATACCCATTGTGTTTTTGTTATGAATCTGTTAATTTCCAGTAGGCAAACCAACAGTTCTTAAGAGTATATCATTATCATGATGACATGATAAAAGAATGCTTTATTAATCATGTGTTAACTGATTAACGTTAACTTCCAATGGCTAATTCGGTATGAATTTGCTGACAAGTAATTTTTTGCCAGTCATAACTTCATTAGTTGTACAGTAGCGGATTCAGTAAGCGCAGTCGCCGACCGACCTTTACGTTAATCGTCATTGAGATGATCTTGTCCATGTCTGAACTTAAACAAATCTGCAATATTAACTTTGAACTATGAAATAATATTATTACAAATGCACTGTCTCACGTTTGGTCTATCAAATTGATCCTGCTTTTAAGAGTTAAATTTTCAAATTCTGTTATTGTTTTTAGTTAACCTATTGCAAAGCTTTTATCGTGGGCTTTGAGTGCGGCGAACGAATTAAGGAATTCCGTAACAAAAATGAATCTTATACGTCCGTGGTTTCAGTTCGGCAGACTTCAGCACAGTGTTACTGTGCGTTCGACTTGGCGTATGCGTGTAGAATGTACGAATCTCGCACGGATCGAGACGAGATGCTCCGAAGTCGAACGAATAAGTAAGCATTTGTTTGTGAAACATAATATATAGTTGTATTGTATATATATTTGTATATAGTTGTTTATGTATATATAACAATGAATAGCTGTAAATTTTGTAATTTAATTTTGGTTGTAAACAATTCAATTGCTTCAGGATTCATTTAATTTTATTATTTGGCCCGGGCTCCTTTGTAGAATAGACCATCTGCCTTCCTGCCAGGCAGCTAGTCAAAGGCGAGCATAGGCTTACCGTCACTAACACCGTGATATCTGACTAGGTGGTAGTTTCACAGCGACTCAACCTGATTGGTACCACCCCCTTACCTATTCCTGCCGCCATAACGTCATGACGTGTTCCGGTTTGGATGGTAAGGTAGCCAGTAAACTTACTTTTGCTCGAGGCCTAACATCCCGGCCTCAGGTTGGCAACGCACCATTATCACCTTTGGTGTCTATAGGCGGCGTGAATTTCTTACAATCAGGAAATCCGTCTGCTTCTTTGTCTTCAAATATCATTAAAAAAATTATATAACAAGCTTTACCACAGCAATCCCGCAGTGCCACACATTTTTTTTAAATTTTATTTATTGTATATGGCCAGTTCCAAAAAGTTTTAAAACATAAATTTATTAGTTATTAGAACATGTTTAATCTTGTGGGTTTTTTAAAGGCAAATAAAACTATTAAGAACATATAGTACTTTAGCAACTAGAAGATCTTAACATCTACATGCAAACATGTTATGGCACTAAGATGAGTAGGATTAAGGTACATATATATGTATAGCTGCCCAAAATAACAAGTCTTTTTCTGAGTAAAAACATAGTAAGGTAATCCCCAAATCACTTAATAAATATGAATTTAATAAACTTATTTATTTTTCATGATTTCTTTAATAAAAGAGGGCATAGGCATAAGCAACTTTTAAGACAAGGAGTTTAATTTTAAGGTCATTCAAAAAATAAGAAAAAAACGCTTGGTTTGTTTCTTTTCTGATTTATCTTACAAATTTTGCTTTTGACTGTTTGATGTTGATTGACATACTTTGAAACAACATTTGCATTATTACTTTCAAGACAGTTGTTACAAATTGAATAGCTTCCAATTTGAATATTTTTTACATCAAATATGAAGTTCTGCACATATTTTCATGGAAAAGCAAAGAAGTGTTTGGTTAATGTTTATTTCCAATACCTAAATGGTTATTTTCATACTTTTAACAGCTGTATGTCTTCACACATTTTTTAGTTAACCAAAGAATAACTAAAATCTGAATAGGTAAATCTAGAGGTTCATACACTTAATTAAATATATGTCATGAGATATATGTAGGTAAAACTAACAGTCTATTGATTGCACCTCTGAATTTTATATTGATACATATTATAAATCAAACATCACAATTTTTTTAGTCTATTATTAGAATTGGCTTCACATCAAGTCCCTTGCGGAGCAGGCAAAGACTGTAGAGTGTAAAGTGTTACAATTCTATAGACCTGCCTAACTTCCTCCACATGCATTACCCTTTTCATATAAAAACACTCATGGTTTCGGAGACTTGACACCTTTGGATAAAGCCTAAGAGATTTTGTAATGAAATGTCAACTTTGTGTAACTTTGTTATATTTTGATGTATTTTAAATTTGCTTAACTTGGGTATGAAATATATATATATATACCTTTATTATTTTAACAAAACTATTTTTCAACTTTTAACAATATTGGGAAATTTTAAAAAACATTGGGAAGATTTCATAAGATTAAAGTGTTAAAACTAGCTGTTGATAAACCTTGCTTGGTAAGACAAAAAATAATGGTGAAAATGTGGCACCATTTGGAAACAATTTCAGAAAAATTGGACTATATAAAGTTTATTACAATTTTTTTAATTGAATTTTGAACTCTTCCAAAATTTCAACTAGTGTAATAACTTTTGGTTTATAGATTCAAGTAAATTATATTTCAATTTCACTAATTTAGTGTATTGTAATATAAATAGATAAATATTTTGGGAAAAGTTATGTCAAAAAGTAAAAAAATATAATAAAAGCCTTTGTAAAGTTAAAAATTTCTAGGTTGTGTTTCCAAATGATAACAACTTTTTCGCCATTTTCATTTCTGTAACCATGCGCCTAACACCCTGTATAGCTTAGTAACTGAAATGCAGATAAGCAACAGAATTCTAAAGTAGGTATATTATTTTGGTTACTCATAAGAAACATGATGATGAAAAAGTACACATTTGTAAATCTTCATAAACAAACATACAACTGCCTAAATTCTTGAAAATTTTTACAAACGTTCGCATTTTTTATATTAATAAAACGATTTACTGAAAACTCATGAGCAAACAATCTAAAGTCCAACAATTGAATGCCCGCGATTAAGTAGGGAGTGTATTAAAGATAGCACACAGTTTAACCTATAAACGATATCAACTATGTAATCAAATAAATGTAGATCTTTGATAACTTACCGGGGTCATTGCAATTTATTTTTATGAAAAAATTATCGGCATAATATGTATCCATCACATAATTAGGTTCCTTAAATTTCTCAAATAAAAGTTTGACTTTGTTTTGAATAAGAATGTTCTCCATGATATATAATTAATGGTCACTTTTTAACACTATCCTGAACTAAATGTTCTCTGAAACTGAACAAAATACTAGCAAAGTCTGTAACTGGAATACTGATCGCAATGCCAATGTATTTAGGATTTGTATTTACGGCAAGTACGACAAACAGCACTGCCCTGACATTGACAAATGACAGTTGAGAATTGACAAATGTATTCAATGACATCACACAGTGCTGCCAAATCAACGCAAGAGAAAATGGCGAAAATTTATTTTTTAAGGGCTTACTGAAAGGCAAATAAGTAAATGGATTTCTAGATAGTAAGAAATTCACACGATACTATTGTGTAAAATGTTGTGTGGTATTGTTTTTAAAAAATATCGGTGGACTGTGTTTGAATAAAAGTGTATGTTTGCCTAACCTAACCGTAATACCATAAACTACCTTAATAGTACGAAATAATTAATATTGATTGTTGTTTTATTATTAACGTATTTCTTACAAATAAAATAAAAAGAATCATCTAACTAACATTTCAGAACATATCAATTTGGTACTTTTCTTCTTCTTCTTTCTCCTTTTAAAAGTCGATTTAAAACTATAACCAGTAGGGTTACTCTTGAATTTCGATATCATGCGAATTGGAAATTGGAATCGTATATGTCACTTTAGGTACTTTTGAACACAGTATAAGGGGATTATTAACATTTAGTTACAAATAAATTCAACGAATAGGATAAAATAATTTACTATTTACTATTAACTAAATGGCAATAATTCGCCAGAATTGTGTTCAGGAGTACCTAAAATGACATATTTGATTCCAATTTCCAATAATACATGAATCGAGCGTCGAGAGTAATCCTACAGTCGTG